>JAHQIW010005080.1:0-63214 GCA_019055375.1 Parelaphostrongylus tenuis | reverse complement strand
CCTTTCAAAGCCGAAATTTTTGGGGGTACGCGAGGTATTGCTGAAAAACTCATCGTCGAGTATTCCACGGCCATTCGCCAGTCACTAAAAGTAAAGGTATTCGCGACTTCAGACTCATAAACCGCATTAACTTTTGCAGTTATGTAATATAATTAGATCAAGTTCTCTTTATATGACCACTTTTAGTGGTGGTATGATGTTACAAATATACCCAGTGATATAGTGATGTGAAAGACTTTTCCGTCAGGCGAGACTCGAACCCATATCTCACTTTACCCGGGAGCGCTTTCTCTAACCCGCTGCACTACTGACGCCCGTTTTTTTTTGCCATTTTTGTCACCACGCTTCTATGCTAAAATGCATCTATCTGTCAACAATCAACAGTCAGCGTTGGCCTCGGTAGCCGGTATCGGCAATGACGGTATGTTGCTGTCAGATAGATGCGTTTTAGCATAGGAAGAGTGGTGTTAAAACGAGCGTCAGTGGTGCAGCGAGTTAGAGCACTCGCCCCGGACAAAGTGAGTTGCGGGCTCGAGTCTCGCCTTACGCAAAAGCTTGGCATATTAATCTATATCTTTGGGTATAATATAGCTCGCAAAAGATATGTCGTCGTAAGTGTCACTTCGTGTGAAATTGTGATTCCATAAGGAAAGGTATGTAACTCTGAAGAACGTAAACCAGATCCTCTGTGAAACTTTTATAAATAAGCGAACACATTTCAACTTTCAAGTTTTGATAGGCAATTTTATGACTTTATTTGATCCGTTATCGCAATACTCTTTTTTCCACTGTACAGATCATCGTAATTCTAGCATTCCATTCCTTTTTCGTATTCTTTTTTGAGCTTCGTAGAATACTGGTCGAACATGTATCGTTGCTATTTCGAGGATAGCCTTGCTGTGGAGTTCCATAGGGCATTGCTGTTGAATGCCGGAGAGAGTTGGGAATGGAGATCGGCTCCAAGCGCGCCGCGAAATCATCACAACCTCTAGGCCACGGCGCCCCCCCCCCCCCCCTTGATTGATACTACAAGACGGTAATTGAAAAGTATCTCTATCTCCACTGCGTTAACAAAGGTCGTCTAAAAAATCAAAGGTGTTCCAAATTCCCATCCACCGTTACAAAATTATAGCTCCATTCAAAACTGCCGATCGATTAGTTTAACTTGTTGTCGAGAAGTTTTGACTATAACACATGATCAAACTAGTTTGGTTATCACTCATCCTTCAGATAGCACAGTATATCGGTGTGTTTCATTCAACAATGTAGGCTGCTGGGAAGTGTCGGCTGCATGTAAGTTTACATTAGTCGAAATTTTTTTCTAACCCTTTGACAACCACCGTTGATAGACAGGCGGCGCCGCGCTGTCGCTTGTGTGGCACTCGCAGGGCAAAGAATCTGCTTCTCCTTGCAGGGGTATTATGCTTTCTGCGTATCCGTTGCCACGGGCGCCTTCATTTCCACGCCGCTGCCCGACAGCTACTTCAAACCGTGAGAAAATTGACAGTGAAGACAATTACAGAACAAAGTTTGTCAAAAACGATTTTGTATATTGCAATACAACAGAATTTCTTGATCGATATGATCTTTGAATGTCATTCATTGCTGCAATCTTTGTCACTTCACCTCTATCATTATCACTTTCATCATCCTCACCAACATTAGCACTACCACTATCATTATCAATAACAAGATCACTATAATTATCACTATCATAGTCATCGTCATCGTTATCATCATCACTACCATCATTATCACTAACATTGTTGCTGTCATAATCATTATCACCATGATTACCATCATCATTATCACTGTAATCAACATTAACATTGTCACTATCATTATCTCTTATATCGACCGCTTTTTCATAGAGCCCGCTCAAAACGATATAATCTGATAAGGATTTAACATGTTTTGAGCCGTCAGGACTAATGCTAAACAGGAGCCTATTTCGTCCTATTGGGGCTCATCAGTACCACCCTCCCTCAGTCAACCGATTCCCTGAGGTTAAATAATCCTCTACAAAGGTATCGACTCTAACTAATAAATCACCCCAAGTCACATGATGTAGTTACCTGGCATTTGGTGACCAGCAGTCGAGGCGGTGGCTTTTACAATGAATCGTGCCTCTCATATGGGGCACTTTTTTATGTACCCGCCCGAAACAATATAATCTTATAGAATATAACATGTTGAGCCATTATTTAGCCTCAAGAGATTGGTTGAACTAAGGGAGGGTGCTACTGATTGATACCAAAAGGGCGAAACATGCGCCTGTATAGCACTAGATCTGACGACTCAAACATGTTATATCACTATCACCAACATTATCTTATCATTATCACTACCCATCATCATCATTATCATTCCTCTGTCACTATGATAATCATAATCATTATAGGTATCATGTAACGACATAGTTTTATCGTTAAAACATAAGAAATATAGACGGAATATGGAGGACATAAACGTTCTTTTTGCTAAAATAATCTCTGTTGAAGCTTTTTCAACGAAACTCCATCATTTCACGATGAAAGTATTCCCTCAAAGCCTGTGTTCGTCTCCTCGCATCCATTATGCTGTCTGGCGACTGTCCTCTCACGAGATACGCCACCTTTCTCATTAAAGGCGACGCCGCCACTGCAGTTGTCGAGGAGATTTGCTGTCGCGCGCTATGGGACGACATATCCACGGAAGTACTTATAAACGAAGTTTATTTGGAGTGAAGCGCAGCCATCTCTGTGCCTAACACTGTGAAGTACGCATGAAAGCCCTCAAGTCGGCGTCACGTTTTGCCGACCCTGATTGTGTTGAGAAGAAAGAAGAACAGGAAAAGAGTTAGGGATAGGACAAAAGTGCAGTGGATTAAGGGAAACGAAGTGGCGAAGAGAACAGGGTTGCTTGACTGTTTGCACAAGTTAGTTTAATTACACAAAATTTTTACACTACTCTATTTTCTTGGTTTGATAGATCATACGCGGAAGATTGACGCGCTGAAAGGACCACTCGATTTGTGTATTTTCTAACGCTGTAGACAGTAAAGGTCGAATCTCACCTCCACTGTGATTATTCTCTTTTGCTGTACGGTAAAATTTACCAAACCAAATAGACATTGTTAGAGAATCCACTTTTCCTAGTCTACTCCTTGATTGTGCATATTTTAGTGTTTTACCTATCTTTTGACTATACGTGCACAGTCTTGCCTGGCCATAGTTTATTAGCTTGTTGAAAAATCTTAAACCACAGAGATGCTATGCTTTCGTTGAAAAATTCTTTATACTTCTTCAAATGCAGAATAAAGTATTCGGTTTCTTCTGTTTAAAAGGGAATAAATGAGAAATTGATCTCATTCGCTTGACAGAAACTTTTCATAGGAGTATTGGTAATAATTTGACACCGTGATTCCCTGGCTATAGCCCCACGTAATTGGTCTCTCAATGTACTCTTTTACATGGCCTGTCACCTATCGCCACGTTGATTGTCGAGTGACTCCTGCGAGCACCAGCAACACTTTCATTTTTCCCTATTGCGTGCAAGTAAAGCCCAATGGGTCCTCCTCGCACTAGACATTTGTTGAGCATCATATCTTTCTTCTAGTCTTTCAAGGAATTGGACCATCGGTTTGGTGGTCTTCCTGTAGAATGCTTGGTATCCCGAAAAGTCCAGTCAATAACGGCTCTCGTCCATAGGTTGCCGTTGAGGCGCATCGCGTGTCCGGCACACCTTATTTTCGACATTTTGGCGCGTGAGCGGCCTCTTTGAGCACATATCGTTGATGTAGATTGGAACTTCGGATCTTTTCTCTCATTTGCAAGATACGGTATACTCCTAGCATCGACTTCTCGTTCAACAACGCCAAGTGATTATTCATACTGCTTACGTAGCGACCAGGTTTCTGCTGCATACGTTAAAGCAGGGATAATAGTCGAGTCGAGAAGGTGGGCATGGAGTCGGATGTTCCTTGTCCTCTTCACTACATCCTCGATGCTCTTAAACGTTCCCCAAACCGCTCGTTTCCTCCTGCTCAACTAGGGAGCTACGTAGCTCATCATGTTGATTTCACCACCTAGATAGAAGTAACGGGAGCATTCGGTTATGTTCGAATCGTTGAGCGTAAAGGGGCATTCAAAACCTATCCGTTGCTCATAAATATCGTTTTTTTTTATTAGTTGAACGCCAATCTTTCCAAAGGCGTTTTTGAAATCGGTCAACATTTGTTCCGCTTCGCTGAAGCTTGGTGTTATGAAGACCACATCATCAGCTAAGCGAGTGGTTCAATTGTCGAGATAGTTTTGTGATTTTGTTCAACGTCAAAGAAGTGTCCTCTACTCTACTTCCAGGAACGGGCCTCGAAAGTCGAGAGTCTGCTCTCGAGCTCCTGTGGAGATCTGACACCACACCTGCCAGAGCGGTACGTTATTGCAATATTTACACAGAGTAAGAGGTTTTTTTTAAATTGGAATGGAATCTATTCTGGAAGTATAAAATATGAACAAAAACCACTGAAAGTTGAAAATGTGAGTATTTCTCCCATTTTAGTAATATTCTTATGCACAAATACCAATGCTACTATTGCCATTGGTATTAGTATTATTAACTATCATTGATATCCCTGATAATCATTATTTGAGCCACGCATGTCAGTGGTCTGTCAATGAGGGCTGACTTATGGAGCCCGATACACGTGTTTCGATCTTGCGATCTCGTCAGTCGGGCAGTTACCCTTTCTCGTCTTTTCCTAATCTCTGTGGGTGCTCCAGTCCCCACAATAAGAGTTAGCGACGACGTACGTTTTACACTCTATGTTCAGTGAGAAACTCACCAAACACAAAGTTTTGTACACTCGAATGCTCGTGGCTAGTATATTTAATATAACATATCTTTCATTTCGAGTGTTTTCTTAAGACCACGGCTCAAATTTCAATATGCCTGATAATCATTATTTGAGCCACGCATGTCAGTGGTCTGTCAATGAGGGCTGACTTATAGAGCCCGATACACGTGTTTCGATCTTGCGATCTCGTCAGTCGGGCAGTTACCCTTTCTCGTCTTTTGCTAATCTCTGTGGGTGCTCCAGTCCCCACAATAAGAGTTAGCGACGACGTACGTTTTATACTCTATGTTCAGTGAAGAACTCACCAAACACGGAGTTTTGTACACTCGAATGCTCGTGGCTAGTATATTTAATATAACATATCTTTCATTTCGAGTGTTTTCTTAAGACCACGGCTCAAATTTCAATATGCCTGATAATCATTATTTGAGCCACGCATGTCAGTGGTCTGTCAATGAGGGCTGACTTATAGAGCCCGATACACGTGTTTCGATCTTGCGATCTCGTCAGTCGGGCAGTTACCCTTTCTCGTCTTTTGCTAATCTCTGTGGGTGCTCCAGTCCCCACAATAAGAGTTAACGACGACGTACGTTTTATACTCTATGTTCAGTGAAGAACTCACCAAACACGGAGTTTTGTACACTCGAATGCTCGTGGCTAGTATATTTAATATAACATATCTTTCATTTCGAGTGTTTTCTTAAGTCCACTGTTTTCTTAAGTTCTTATCTTAAGTGTTTTCTTAGTTAGATCGAGTTCACTCAAACGATCACCGCGTATCCTCGCTGTGAATTTTCACAGCGCAGTTCACTGAGAGATGTAAAATTGGTGCTAAACGACAAGTGTGTGGCACCATGCGTCGTTCGTTCATTGCTCCACTGAGAAGGTAATCAGCATGACTAATCGTTTTCTAAAATCTGCACGATCGTCCTCAAATTTCTGCTCACTTGATAGCATTAGTATTGAAAGGAAATGAGTAATAAAGACATTAAACACTGACAAAAAATTACCTTCAATAATCTCGGTGTTCATTCGATACGACATTATTCCTCTCCATACTACTCTATCGGACAAATCGCATGCTCTAGAACTATGAATTATTAGACACTGGTGTTGCAAAAAGTCAGAATATCCATTGAAATTTCTAAGTAGTTTTGTATGATTCCATTTAGCTAAAGACTCCGACGTTGTAACCGTTATATCTGCGACATCGAAATACTCACTACGAAGGACTTTCTACTTATAGGTACCATCTGTATTTATGACTTCACGAAAAAATCTCAAGGCCAACAGCTTGATTCAGACATCATGTCTCGCCGAACGAGATGCTGAATTAGCCGGAGCAGATGGAGCGATACTTCCTCCCATGAAAAGCCGTTCGAAGAACATGCACCATCAGTAAGATCTCTTTTATTTATTTGAATGATTTTTTTTGATTGATAGCATTATCACTCCTATACAGAGAATATTTCAAATTTTTCTTACTAGAATTCGAACAATTCCTTAATTGGTAATTAGAAGTAAATATCCATAAATTCTCGTTTACATCCTTTATTTAATGTGCAGAAGTAATGAATTCGTGGCAGTGCTATGACTAATTTGCATTTTGGCAAGGAGTGTGCTTGTAGACAATCCACGCTCAGCCAATCTAACCGTTTATTTTCGTAATATATTTTTTCTCTCAATTGCAGGAGCAGAGAAAAGTGGTTCAGTCAATCTGATCGAATTGAAGAAATTCGTCTCTTCCTTTTTTGCTATTAGAGGCGAAACGAGACGAATATGAATCCTTGTCTATATTAATCTTTCTCGAACGTAATTTCATTTAATCGGTCAAAATGGCCAAATATGTTTGTTTATTGCAGTGTTTGTGTTGTTTGTAAATACTTGTAGTATGAGTTTAGTTTTGCATATCACTCTACATCACTCGTTAGTATGATATTTGCAATGTCGTTATATTTTCATTTGCTCTCGATAATAAAATTTGAAGTATCATCTTGTGGGCTACAGAGCTGTCAGCTGACAGCTGGCTTTTACGCACGCGCGTGACATCTTTCTGATGGTAATGTTGATTTTTATCGGAAAACATTGCGATAATTTGCCCTGTAACCATAAGTTAATGACTATGAACATGAAGTGCATGCCGATGTAACAATCAAGCACATAATTCTTACGTGAGCTTCTATAAAAGGGATATATGTTCAGAACTGTTTAAAGTCTGTAAAGTCTGTGTAATCTGCAGACGGAATGGCGTGACTAAACGATACTGCAATCAAGAAATTCAATTTCATGATGTTATATGGAGGCGTAGCAACCCAATGAGCACAGCGTTTCACTGAGTTCGTCACTGCAAAACCTAAAGACACATGAACTTCACAGAGCGATAAATGTCAAAATATTCATTAACTTGTCATTGTTACGAGAGTACAAATATATGGTGCAAACCAAGTGCTGTTGGTGATTTCCATAGCACGTACGAGAATAAATCGAATTACCTAGAGGACAGGACGTCCGTAGCTCACAGTCGCTATTTATTCATACATATGCTCAGAAGGGGGCACGAGGGGCAGTGGGTAGAGATGCCCTGTGTCGCACACGAGATCGATGGTTCGACCTCCCATCACGGCTCACCAACCATTCATCTCTCCGGGAGCAATAAAATGCTACCGGACTGGTCGTAGACTTGTCTGGAAGGATAAGCAATGCTGACTCGGTACAGCGGGCTACCGCGAGTCATCGTTAAGGCCAGACATGAATTCAATCACCTCAGACGAAGTTAAAAATTGAAGGCGATTGCATTTCGCATCCCTCAGGTATTGATCAACGCTGTGAGCTTTATCCTTAATTTCTTATAACGGCTCAATCCCAATTCACTACTAATCTTTTTAATCAAGAACACGATGGACCTCTATTCTGACAGCTACTAAAAGCCGATAAATATTTGATCGACTCACTGTACTGATTTTTTGCTATTTCTCTATATCAAAGTAGTGTAGACCTCACAAATGTATTCAACCGTTTGAAAATGGCATAAACTAGTTTGGATTCACTCATTTTTTGTCGTTTTTTCCACCAGACACGAGTTTTTCTTTGTATCTCTAACAACCACTCGAGAACTGAAACGCAAAAATTTTGATGGTGGACCTATTTTGCGAAAAGCACTCTAGCATAGAAGAAGATATTAGGTAGTTAAGAAAGTTCCTTAACTCTCGACGAAAATTTAAAGTTTAAACATAAACTTAATTAAAAACAACAACAATTATTCTCCAAGATAAAGACCATCATTATCCAAGATTTTGTGCCAACGATCTGCAAACATCGGGATCTGCTCGAAATTGTCATTTTCTGGGTTTTGAAACGAAAAACCTCTGAAGTACCTCTTCAACTTGGTCAATTTCTCGAATCGGCATCCATGCAGGAAATATTCAATTGACCCTAAAAGACCATAATCGGGCGACACAACGTGTGGACTGCAGGTTTGGTGAGGCAAGATCTCGACTCCCGCCAATTCATCAAACTTTTTGTTAGACTTCTTCGCAGTGAGAGGTTTGGCACTGCCTTGTTGAAACAGCGTGCGCTTTCGACAAATCACTGTTGGGTATGTTTCCTGCAACGCATCGTGTACTATGTACAGCTGCTTTCCAATGCAAATATTCTTGAGATGTTCTCATGAATTCACATTAACCGGTACCGCATGAAATAAACATCAGATTTAAATTATTTGCGGTGTTAAAGAACTTCTCCTTCAGTTTAGTACTACATTTCATACTTGAGGTATAGAACGTGTTATGCACTAATTTCGCTCGGTTCCTTCTGCGAACAAGACTCAGAAGATCTTTCACATTCACTTAATTGCTTAGGAAGCACAGATTTCAATGCCAAACTTGTTTTTTGCATATGATTTCCTAGCATGATCCATGAAGGAGAAGAGTGTTACACTTCGTTTCTCTATAAGAAACTGACGTGCTGCTTCAGATCCACAGCAAGCTTCTGAGTTCTTATTTAGTAAAACAAGGGTGGTACGGACGCTATAGTGTTACAACAAATAATATCAATTGCGAAAACTTCTATGGAAGTGAATTTCGATAAAAAAAAAACAGCGCCCATGTTTCTTGGAAACTAATACTGTTCATCAAAAAATTGCCTCCCGTTCCACCTTTCTATACCTAACGTATGGCGTGTTGAACTCTTAACGTTAATCACGAGTAGCAGGTTACTCTCTCCCTGCGTTGTTCTCCCTAATCACCACTTTAGGGCGTGTCGTGTGCCCTCGCTATTAATCAAGCCCAAGTCCCTCACAGAAAGAGATTCGGGAAATTGTAAATATAGACATGTAAATGAAAGAACCCTGCAGTTTCAACAACACTCATTCATGCGTCATCCTTTATGTGCAAACTTCAGTCCTTCACTTTGCTATTTTCTCTTGTATCAATTTTAATTACAAAAAAAAAACAATTAACACTTTAGAATTTTTTATTCTACTCACCTTAGACAAAATATTTCGGTTACAACTGTGAAGTTTTCCTTCGCAACGCTAAAATTCTCGACGTCTATACTGTGTATTCGCCCCTTGACTTCCTCTACACGAGCGTGCACTGCTGGCGCATAAATGACTCTTGTGTAATACAGTCAGCCCTCTCATCTTTCTAGTTGGCCTGTGTGACGACTTTCCACTTTGGGATGGATGACCAGATTGCTTAGTTCTGGCTAAAAGAGGCTTCTCAAGTATTGAAGGGTATCTGCAACAACTTCCATTACCATGTACACCCCAACAAAAAGTTGCACATAATACTCCTGTTCAATACGGTTTTCAGAGTTCTTGTCAAAATCCTTGAAATCTTTGTGTTTTTGAAGTTTTCTATCATTATAAGGGAAAAGCTGGCGTCGTGACATCTTTACCTTGTACCGCAAGATGCTGGAGTGAGTGAATCCGGTTCGGCCTTCATTATGAGCATTAGAGATAAGAAAAGGGATGCGTATCAATATCACAGTCTATCATAAATGCAAGATGAAAAATTGGCTCAACAGTTTGCAAAATTTCCTCTCCTGCAATGATAAGCTAACACGCGGCTATCACTAAATTTTACTTGGAGATGTTTGGTCACAGTCGTCGTTTGATACGAAATAATATCTGGCTATTCTCTCAACGAGCAGGCTTTAATCAAAGTTGGCTTGAGACTCAGAAAAGACTATTATTTTTATGAGGAGATCAGAAAATAATCTGAGTTCCACTCCGTGAATGAGAAAACTATAATACAGGAAGACATATAGACTAAACATGTTTTACTGCCCAACAGTAAATGCAACTGCAATAAGAATTATCGAATATGTGTCGAATTTCACGGCGTCACATCGCGTAATGATGCCACCTCTCGCGAAAATGCGGCTGCTAATGCATCCTTTACTTTATGCGAACTTTCCTATGAGACGTAGTAGAAATCGAGGAACTCACATAATCTCACCATTCAGATGCAATAAAGTTCTTAGGGAAAGTATTTACATGTATTTCTTCCACAAGTCTAACCTTTTCAAGTCTTCAATATTTAGATTTGTGTTAGATGCCGAATTTATACAATTTTTCACAAAGTTTCGAGTTCGATTGATACCTGATTCAATTAAACGGCATACGATGTAGATTATAGTCATAAAAGTGTTCATTATGCAGTTACCTTTCAAATGAACTCACTATATTTCTCATCAAGCGGTGAACACGTTGACTTAAGATAACGTCTCTAGCAAACATGATTTTACCTGACATATTCAAATACGAAATCAAAGCGAAAATTGAGTCTGAGAGCAATGATTGCGGCATGAGAGGAGAAACAGATGGCACATGAAGCAGTCTACCAGTAGCTTAGAAATTGGAAAGTCATGACAATGTTGACGGGCAACACATATGTAAACTGCTTGAGGAATACTTGCACACTCGCCTCCCAATTACTTCATGTACTTAGCAAAGAATCTGCTTCTTTGGACGGATGGCCGTACATAAGAGAAATAGCGAAAGACGCAGTATTTGTCTGCTTACAGCAGTCTTATGGGAACTGGTTACAACATTCGGGAAAGAACATACTTATCCAAAAATTCATATCACGGATCAATACAAGAATTGCACTTCATTCACAAATGTGTGCAAAGTACCCCACATTGGATTTTTATCTCCAATAAAGATTTTTTCGAACAATTTCACGATGACCGAGAGAAGAGCAAGAAGTCAGAAATGATTTATCCAGGATCAAAAATTCAGCTTTTTTCAAACCTCGGCGCTATTAAAGATATTTGGAAGTCGAAAAAACTGCGGTTTTTCATCAGTGAACACAGTAGATAACGTTGGCCTGGAGTTGACTTTTCCACGCATTCGATTTCCTTCAAAAGCCACCAAGCAGTATTGGAGGCGGCTAATTTGAGCCAAACTCGCCTTACAAATTTTTTTTGCCAATTTAGTAGCTAAGCGAAAGTTACGCAGTAAAATTGATCCTCAGGCAGACGTGTTATACTGAGTCGTTACACGTTCTTAAAACTTTTGACAGCCCTAAGTGACATATAATCTCAATATTTCCAATGGTGAGAAAATTGTTTACTAATGCCCACATAGTACAGCGTATATTTTGCCATAGAAGTCATTGTTAGTTTTCTCTTTTGAACTGTAGAATGATCACATCGGGGCGGCTTATCCAAGCACTGCCGTACTTTTCGACTTTCCTTTATATTTTATAGGTAAATCATAACTCGTTTTAGAATATTGAGAGTTCTTCCTCCAAAGAGCAGGTGTCGTCAAACTTGAGCAAATTTTTAAAAGAACGCAACCAACGTGAAACCTTTGAGAAGGTATGGTGACGAGAGACAGGAATTGCTATGGTCCAAGTTGATATCATGGAAGAGCATACATTTATTATAACAACATTAGTTTCTGTAATAAAAGAAAAGATTTTATGCAACAAAAAACTCTAGAGAAAGAAGTATTTTACGGATCGACCCTGGGTCTAAGGCTAACTACGTCCTTTCATCAGTCCGGGATCGATCAACTTATAGCAGACTCGTCTAGGAGATACTGGCCTAAGTTAACACACTGATAGGGCCCTGCGAGTTAGTGTGAATGTCATGTAATCATTCACTTCAAACGATGCTAGATCGATGAATGCCGGAGCATCCTCAAGAATGAATAAACCTGTAAAGGTCTATCCTTTGATACTGCAAAATGACGATTAGTCGAGAGTGTGCTGAGTTTGAGCACATCGGAGATACGACATCATTCAATCTACTATTTGATCTTTGCAAAAAAGGCCGCAAGATAGTAATCTATCTCTTCGAACGACTACCTGTGCAACGAAAGGCAGACATTTGCCAAGGTTTTTACATATTTGTCTTGATCCATAAAACTCGCTATCACACATTCATTGTGCAGATCCCAGTAATTCTAATATTTGATTCGTTTCCCCTCATAAATTGGCTCAGACTTTCGACAACTTCGCGTGCTATTCGCCTGCAGCTTGAGAAAAACGTCTCAATCGTGAAGGCCGTGGAATACTAACCATATCAGTCTTTGTGACAACCACCGGAATAACTGGGCTGGATCGCCCCCACGTGATTGCACCAGAGTGCCGGGTGATGGGATCGAACCACTACAATGACACATTGCTTCCTGATAGCGTTCACCACCATTCAACTAAAAATTACTCACTATACGAAGTACATAGCGTCGCTTCCATTTGGTATATGGGAACCGTACTATTACTACCGCCCGCATCTGTCAGGCTTTATTTTACACGATCTCCGCAAAAACGATTTCTCTCCAGGACCCCTAAGTACACTGCGCAGGGTAATGCGCTAATCCTAACAGCTATTTTGAGCCGTCGTTAAGAACTTTTTGATAAACATTAATCGTGCATTTTTTCGAAATAAGCATGATACTGGTTCTTATTGTATACTGAATATGGGCATATCACCATATTTAGTCTCGAAAAACTGTAAAAATGCGGAAAAGGGTTTTCTCAAACATTCTTCTCCAACCCAATGCAAGGAGTGGTCGGCGAAATGAGGATGGGTGGACGGTATATGAAGAAGAAAGTAGAGCTTCAGACAAGTCGCATGAGTGTGAGAAGAAAGTGGAAAGTAGATGCCTTGAACTCTTTCTTGGATATATAATCATTGACACTGAGGCTATTTTTATTTGGCTCATAGAAAATGCTTCCTGCAGTCAAAATTTCAATATTGTTTCAGATCTTGCGAAGGCTTGCAAAAGTGTTAAGGTCGAAATAAACACCTCGGAGACGGAGCTCAACTACCTCGGAAAAGACTCACGCGCAGCACCTCGATCGCCACCATTATTCCCCAAAGACTCCGCCGTTGTTTGTCCTTTTCTTATTATTTACTCTTATCAAAATTATCGTTTGAATTTAACAATTATAACCGTAATCTCACGTGGTGTCTGCATTCCAGATATAATTATTAATAAGGAAAGTGATGAAATAAGATCAAGTCATAAGCGCCTTCAAGACGAAGATTCTAGCCTCACAGAGTGAGTGAAGCTTTGCGATCGGCACGACGCCACCAGCTCTAGTAGCCATAGACCACCCATCACCCCCCGCTTTTGGTATGGAAGGAATATTTTTATAAATCACTGCCACTTTTCACCAAAAAAACTGATCTTTGTACCGCATTGTGAACGAAAAATAACTGTAAAATCGAGGTAAGCAGACGTTTCAAAAGTTCACATTTTCAACTATAGCAAAAAAGGGCATTGGCTCATAACCTTAATGTTAGCTCTGTGCTTTACAATCCTACTAGCACAACAATCAAAATGAAAGCTCGTTGAAATGCGTGAGATATCATACCGACGTGGAGAAAGCGGAAAAAGCCAGATAACTTGTGACACATACACGTAGCATACACGTTGATTTAGATCTGATCACGTAATGTCTCTCATCCCGGATAAACTCCATGTTAATAAACACGCGACTATAGTTACTTTTTTCGGTGACCAGATGAAAAAGAGAAGCGAATTTTCGAACCGATTAGTAATATGCTTGGTTCATCTAGCACTACGTATAGCAAGAAAAGAATAGCTATACGCTAATATCTTCACAACATATACCAACTATTTGATGTATAGACAGAGAAGTCTCCAGCGAGCTTGAGAAACTTGACTCGATACAGAATGGTGAATTTTGGAACAACTCCTCCAGGAGCGCTCAAGAAACAGAAACCAATCGTAATGCTTCGCTATTGTGAAAAGATCCTCGTCATCATATTCACCCTGTTTATGCTTGCTGAAAAACCCCTGAAGTTGAACGAATGTCGTTGTTGGATATTTTCAGCGAAAAAGATTGTTCAAAACGGAACACTCGGATCATAAGATATGGAGACAATCTGCATTTATAACTCACAAAAGTGTAGATGGAGAGAAAAATTTTGGCACTTCGGCAGACAACGTCCAAGCTTGGTTATCCTCAAGATTACAAGGATATGTGGTCAACCATTAAGCCATTCGCTCAGAAGCCCCAAAAGGCAATCCAAAGCTACAGAAGGACAGTAAAATAGAAAACCAGTTTTCAATCTTCAGGTACCACTGCCGACAATCACATGGCGTGAGCCGTCGCTTGCGCGGCAGTTGAAAGCTGACGGCATCTGTATGTGTGCGTATGCGTGTCTGGCCGTCTGCCTGCCTTGCCACAGTAACGACACCGCCACTACAATAGCTCAGTGAGATTTGACGTCGCGCGGCTCGGTATGAAACTTCGCGATGGCCCTTAAAACTTTAATGAAATGACGGTCATATTTCTCGAGCTTCCAAAAACTAAGTTATTAGGCATCCCTATTCAGCTACGAGAACTAGAGAGTAATTTGAAGAATAAGCTCTATTGTGATCTCTTATTTAAGTCATACTAGTAGCCCTGTCAGCTCTGAAAATATCGAGCAGCTCAGATCGCACAACAAACATGATGATCAAGCTATAATAAGCCTAGAAATCAAAATAATCCCTCGCGCGTTTTGTTGAGGTATACTTTCCAATTTCTATGTGTTGAATAACGGTCGATCGCTTCACAATATAACTATTTCACACTAACGATAGTACATAAACCTTTTTCAGAAGGAATCAAGGAATTCCGCTACGTTGTAGAACATCCTTGAGGGGTGAAAGCACAGTGGCTACTGCTGCGGCATATCAGAAAGGATGTTGATTAGCAGACTCGGTTCAATCCCCTATTTAACAATCCCTTATAATCGATCAATTGAACGTCTCAGTTCGGCTACATCTAAGATTCCAAGAAGAATCATCTCAACCGACTTTCGACGAGATTTCTAAAGAAGATGAAGTTGTCTGTCGGCAGCAAAAGAAAAATATAAAAGGTTCCAAAGACGTTTGTGGAGGAAAATGAATGCAAGGAAACAAATGGAACTCGAAAAGGCTGGAATATGCCCAGTAAGCCGAGGTGACAAGTGGTGTAAAGAAATAAATAATGTTTAAAAAAATTTTTTTTGTTTTCATTCGTAAAAATAAGCGCGAGTGTGGCGTACTGGTTAGAGGTGCTCCGTGACATACGCGTGGCCGATCAATCGATGGTCAACTGTTCGATTCCGTGCTCAAGGCCCACCAACTCTTTGATCTCTCCGGGATCGGAAAACCAAAGAGGAAGATAGCAGCACTGATTTGACATTCCGATCAGCCAGCACAAGTCATAGCAGAGGCCAGATGCACATGAAGTTACCTCAATGATACTCGATGAAGACGAATGCACGACGTATCCCTCAAAGATAGATCAGTGTTCAAACAAACAGAGATTACAGATTTTTACACCTATTTACAGATTTTAGATTTTATAACTATTCACAGATTTACTTACAGATTACCTATTTGCAGATTCTCAGAATTATTTACCGATTTAGATTGGAGGTTGCCTTAGCAACCGATGAATTCAGGAACTCAATCCTGAAACGAAGACAAGTGTCGTGCGTCCATGAACTCTTCTGCGCTCACAAATACGAAGAGTTTTGCGAGTAGTTCCTGATCCAGGTCCAGGAAATCTCTGAAGACTATGGATACGAACTGGAGGCTGTTGATAGTGCAGTGAGAATAATATTGAACTCTGCCGAGCCTCATCGTTCAGCTCCAACTGAACTAAGTGGGACCGCTCAATCGGCAGGTATTTCGACAGAACATCTTGCGCACTTCCTTGAAATTTATCGCAGAGTCACTCAGCGCTGCGGAAATACGAGTGATCGAAACTCCGATGGGTCTGGTTTTGTGTGCGAAGAAATGCTGCAGAATGTCGATAATTTGCAGACCGGAAAATCACAATCAGGATCTATTTGCTACGAGCACTACGAGGTCGAGCGCATCCTCTCCCGGGTGATAAAATCGGACGACAGTTGCGTATACCACGTCAAACGGGTTGAATACGATGTCTCATGGGACCTCGAGAATTTCGTAGACGAGGATCAGATGTTTTGTCCAGAGCTAATCAAGAAGTTTGACTTTTATGAGAAACGAAAGAAGAAACGGAAGAGAACTCAACGAACAAAATTTCAAGCCAAGAAGCGTCTAAGGGAACAGGGAACTCGCGAATGAAGCGCAAGCCTTTTCGAATCGCATTGTCCTGCAGCTGCGAGTACTGCAAGGACAAAAACGTACTCTTCCGAAGGGATGTTAAGATGAAAGATTGCCTGCGGCAGTCCATCAATTGGAGGTTTCATCTGAATGATAAAGCTAAACGAGGGGCAAAATGAAAGGCGTGTGCAGCCCCATGTAACAAAATATTATGAAAGTCACTGGTGGAGACGAAGTAGGTTTAATACTTGAAGTCTCAGCCAAGTGTGGTGGCCTCAATGGCTGCCATAGCAATCGATGGATCCATGGTATTTAGTCCTGAAATGAAGACAAATGTCGTGCTCCATGAACTCTCCTGCGCTCAGAAATACGAAGAGTTTCGCGAGCAGGTCCTGATCGAGGTCCAGGAAATCTCTGAAAACTATGGATACGAGCTGGAGGCTGTTGATAGTGCAGTGAAATAATATTGAACTCTGCCGAGCCTCATCGTTCAGCTCCAACTGAACTAAGTGGGACCGCTCAATCGGCTGGTATTTCGACGGAACATCTTGCGCACTTCCTTGAAATTTATCGCAGAGTCACTCAGCGCTGCAGAAATACGAGTGATCGAAACTCCGATGGGTCTGGTTTTGTGTGCTAAGAAATGCTGCAGAATGTCGATAATTTGCAGACCGGAATATCACCATGAGAATCTGTTTGCTGCGAGCACTACGAGGCCGAGCGCATCCTCTCACGAGTGATAAAAGCGGACGGCACATACCTATCTACAGAGTAACTTGAAGGTAAAGCGAGACTGTAGAGAATCTTCTGTTTGAGTTATATTAGATGAAAAGTCTTTAAAGCTTCGCGCAAACTCAAATCTTTCTGGAAATTGATAAAAATAGGATGAAGTTCTCGCGTCGATTAATCCCTTAGGTATGCGCCATGCATTCGTCTTCATCTGGCATCGCTTGCGGTGAAATTCGCAACAGATTGATAATCAAACTATAATAAACTAATAATGCAAACAACTCCTTATTCGATCTGTTTAGGTAACTTTTGAACTGCTAAGTGCTGGATGGTGGCTGTTTACTTCATGGCATAACTAGTTCACATTGACATTGGTGTTTATAGTTTGTTCATGAAGCAACTTGCCTAGAATATAGCACATTCTGGAGGGAGACCGCAGCGGTTATTAACGTTGAATATCACGAAGCAATGTATAAGCAAGGCCGTGGTTCTCTCCCTTTTAACACTCTCTTGCAATCAATCAACAAACGTCTTATGGAGTGCCTCAGCTCGGCCTCCAAAATTGCATGCCGTATCGTCTCGAGCAGTGTTCTGAGAGACACGCCAGAAGATAGAATCCTCAAGCAGCAATCGAAGCAACACGCAAATCGCTCGGAGATCTTTGTAGAGCATGAATGAATGGAGAGATTCAAATGCAGAAGCGCTGAAATCCGCACAGTGACATCAGATGAAGGGTAGTTCAAATTAGAAAATATTACGTACGTCTCTTAGCATTGATTGCTTCCTGGTTGCGCAAGGCATCCGATGTTACTCAGCTTCGTTTGATGTGATCGAATACATGTCTGACGTTGACAGTGACTCGCGGTGGTCTATCAGAGTGTCAAGTGTGTGTTGCCATACACAAGTTTGTGGGGAAATTCCAGGGATTCCGAGGCAGGTCTAAGAAGATGTAGCTTATGCTGATTAGTAAAACATCAAAAATACACCAACTGCTTTTGATTACAGATCATTCTGAAAGGATTATTCAAAAAAATCAGTTATCGACATACTAATATTATATTTGTGAAAAACAATTGGGAACATCCAAGAGTTCTGAGTGGTATGCAAAACAATCCACTCAATGCAGGGTTGAACCTGTGTTTCAGCTATAGTCGAGCATGCATGTTACCACCACGCCATCGGAACCACAGCTTTGTTACCACTTGTTCTTGGATATAAAGTAACGAAGCCGTCAACAACCAACCATAATCAGATTTGATTGGGTCAGCAGATATCTAAATAATGGTCATTGTGACAGCTAATCAATTATGTAATCTACTTGAACCACTTTTCCCTCTTTTAAGCATTGTTATGGAGATATTAGTAGATCTCTAAAAGTGTTAAGTGATATGCAAAGCACCAGACCTCGGTCTGAAATTGAACCCGCGTCTCACATATCGTAGGGGACGTGCGCGACCATTACAGCACCGAGGCTACTTTTCTGCTACCACCTCTTCTTTGGTAATTCAATCGCAGTTATTAATAATCAGTTTTTGATGAAGATGTTCAGGTAAGCACATGGCGGCATCCGACTCGGATGAGCTGACAGCTATTGGTTGTGTATGATCTTTACAAACTCTTTAGACGCTAGTGGAAAGTGATAGTCCGATAAGGCCATGTGGCCATGTGCTGTGTTAGAGATTCAAGCTTTCGGATGATTCCTATAAGTGCAATGCATAGTCCTTGTTCAGCCGGAGCAATTAAAGTCGGAATAATGAAGAAAAAAAAAATTTAGCTTTCTTCAGATAAACACAGAGTTGTCTTTCTTTTTTCAAAGGTTTTTCATTTGGGAACCTTGGCGCTGCGAAGGGCGATGAATCCAAATCGACGGACGATGCACTATTTCCCTTCGTCTCATGAGTTGTAAACAGTGAAAGACTCGGATCTGCTGAGTTCGGATTGGAACTAAAACAGTCTGAATTCAGTTTCTATTCTGTTTAGCTGTTTACTTGCTTGATTCTTTCAATTTCAGGTGAACTGGTTAGAAAAGAAGTCAAATGATGCCGCTGTTTGGTCATGTCGTATCCCGGTTTTAATGTTAGCGCGAGAAATTGTCGAGGTGTTCTAAACATGCTTTCAGGTAAACCATTATTCGCCCCTTCCTCTCGTCAGTTCGTATCTCTTTTCATTTGAGCTGTTCCGTCGCTTTACTGCTTTGGAAGGAAATGATCTTTTCCACTTTCTTGATGGTTGCATTTCAAGATTTTGAGTCTTTGTTTTTACCATCATTTAGAGCAGATTCTTGTGGTTATTTTAATATATAACATTATACATTTGTTCCAATATGGAACTGTCCCGAGAGCGAAAACGACTGTTAGTGCTACCCGAGTATGGGTAGAGTTCATGTGCTGCGCTGGCACGCAAGGATAGTCGTGTAGCATCGACAATCGTTCTTCCTCTCGAGGCAGTTATATCTCAAAACAAATGTGAAAGCGTTATATATCTAAAAAATTGACAAGAAACTACTCTAAACGATAGTGAAATCAAAGACTCAGTTCTTGAAAAAATAATAAAAAGAAAACGAAAAAGTCTCGAAAATTTCTCGTCAACTCTATATCTTTCTCTGACATGGTTGAGTACATCTGGCCTTTACAGTGATCACGGTGGCCTACCGTTGTATCAGATCAGTACTGCTATACTCCCAGACAAATCTGGCACCAATTCACCGACACCAGCGGAATGGGAGACTTGGTGAGACTTTGAGCTGGAGCGAACCGTAGACCATTTGATTGAGCGACTGCCTGTGTATCGCAGAGAACCTCGAACTACTGATAGCTGCTATTTATTCAACTATCATGAACATTTCGAGTGTTGCTCGTTTTCTTTATGGCATCATTAGAATGGTGATTTAGCGAGTCTTTTTTGCGATCCTCGAGGTAGCCGAGCTATGGTGTTCTCAGGTATTTAGTTGACTGACTGTCCCGGACTGCTCATTGAAGGGTCAAACTAGCGCCCTGCTAATCACCGTGCTAGTTGCTACTTTGCAGTACTATTCACTTCGTCACCCAGCTGTTGCGCATATCTCGGTCATATCTCACTACACTGCGCTTATGTAAGGTATCTCGAAAATCAGTTCGGGCTTCATTCATTAAGTCTTTTACCGCTCTCATATAACACGCAAGTCTCTACCTTCAGATCATCAACTTCTTTTACAACCCGTGAATTATTTTCGATCAACAAATTGGTGACAACGTGTCCTGTACGGTTCTCATTTAAAATGGGTCACAGTGGCCGGCATGTCCTTGCAGGACGTCATTTCTGATGGCTTATTTCGATTACAGAGGAAGATTATATACTCTTGTAGTCATTTGTTGATTTTACCTGTGCACTTAAATCGCAGTTAGTTCAGAGATAGTGTTGTCATAATGATCTATCACTTAATTACTCATTTTCGACAAGAGACTGGTAGTTTGAAGACTGTGTGAAGCTGTTGAAGAGGCAGGCAAAGAGGCTTGTATGTAACCCTGTATGAACTGGCATCGAACCTAGTAAGCAAGGTCATCTTGTTGTTCGTTTATCTACAGTCACGCCTGTGATGCAGTCGTTAGAGGTGCTCTGCAATTCACAAATTTTTGTTGATCCATGATCGATGGATCAATCACGCGTCAAGGTTTACCAACCCTATCTCCTTGGGGCCGACGAATTGCTAACGAATTTGTTTGGAAGGATAGCAGTACTGACTTCGTATATCGGTAGGCCATCGCGAGTCATTATAAGGTACGTATATGCATTCAATTACCTCAAACGATGCCAAGTGGAGACGAATCCATGGTGCATTCTTCAAGGATTGATGAGTGCGGAGAGCGCTAGCATCCATTAATCCTCTAGTTAGAGATCATTGTTTCATTTGTTTCTACTTAGCTTATAATGTCATAAATCGTAATCTAGTCCTTTTGTAAGCTTTGTTGATTGATCACTAGGTCAAGATCTTTTCCCATCTCGGAAATCGCGCTAGTTGGTGTATTTTCCTTCAATTTTACATGCTTGAAGATTTTATTAGTTTTAGGATGGGATGTTTCCCTTTAGCAGCCGTGCGTCGGCCTTATATTCACGTTTACCATGTCGTCTTATCACAATGACAATTCTTGTTTCGAGTGTTGGTCTATTTCTACTACTCAGAAATTTTCTACAGAGGTATTTTGCTTCTACTTTCTTAAGAAATATATTGTTTTCATCAATTTCTTGCCTCGTTATGTTTGACGTTTGGCGGAGGTGAGGGGACTGCGGACTAGTGGTTAGTGGAGCTTAATGGCGTATCAGTCGTGCTCCCCTCAGCACTCTCCGGTCAGCAGACGCCCTAACCCTTCTGAGACAACGCACTCAAGGCCTCTGCATCTGTAACTAGCAACTCTAAACGGACTGCTTCACCCCTTCTCCATCTCTTTCCCTCGTGTGCCATTGTCAAACGCGTCAGCCCGCCATTGTTAAAGGCAGCAGTCTACAATTATTAGACGCAGCACGCTGGGGTTAGAATAGAGTGGAGATGGAGCAGACCGTCCAGAGTTACTAGCTAGAGATACAGTAGCCGTGGGTCCAGGGTCTCCAAAGGGCTAACGAGGTGGGAGATCAAGACGTCGAAATCATACTAGTACTAGTATGGATACGCTACTAGTTGAAGGTATGTTCTCAGTCGTTGGGTCTAATGCCGATATGTGCTTATCGGATCAAACTCGTTAGAGGTTCGCTGCTCACAGCAGCGATAGGACGATCGAAGAAGAGTGGTAACAAAGAGGCGGCTTCGGTGGTGTAGTGGTAATAAGCGGCCTCGATTTGGGTGAACCGCGGGTTCAACTTCTGCCTGGGCCAAAATTTTGCCTACCACTCAACATTCTTCGATGTATGTTCATTACATCATACCACTTCTAAAGATTAATGACGTAGAGAATGGCCCCTGTGGGTAGTTGTGGATCCGTCAAGCTCGGCGCGTGGAAGAGATAACGTAGTTATGAACGGTGTAAGATTGTAAGAAAACTAAACAAGTTCATTTTTGAGCTTATCAAAATAGTCGGTATTTTAAGATTACTAATAGTTTGGAAAGAGCTTTGATCAGCGAAACACAGCTCTAATAGTTGTAAAAACGCGCAGGCGCGTGAAGCAATTATCTCATGTATTTTGCTGGGCAAAGCTTTTTGTGATTGTATGTCAGACGGTGACAAATGAAAAACAGATTCCATTCACTGGGTAAGAGCTTTGCATAAGAGTACTAGTAATCAGTCGAACCCGTGAATCTTTGCCAAGAGTCGCGTGCGTAGCCATTTCTTGAAAAGAAAACATCTTATTGGCGTTGGAACAGAAAGAATTCATCTATGTTTCACACATTCGTTTTCCTCGTAAGGCGAAGCTCCCACTTTGATCTATTAGTAATAATTTGATAGCGTAAGTTTTTCACGAATCCAAAGCTGGGCAAAACCGTCTATCCTCAATGTAGCAAGGAAAATAAGATTGACTCATATATGCGAGCATGTGTTTTTTTTTTGCCTGATAACTGAGTGGGGGTAAGGCGTAGTTGGGATGCAGCGATTTCAACATGACTATCGATCGACGGCGCTTCGGTGGCCATATGTAACTGCCAATTTTGTTATTCAACTGAGAATTCTTTCTCCGCTTTGAAAGTGACTTAAAATGAAACTTACTACTTTAACACTACAAGACCTCCTATACCGGTGCATATGCTTATTGTGCTTCCGGCGAAGTAGCAGTAGAATTGCGCTGCCGATGTAAACACAGTCCTATATTGAATTTTATAGAGCTGAAAAAGAGTGTTTTCGAGAAACGGCCTCGCATGTGCAGCGAAACGGATCGATTTTCCTTTTGCCGCCGTATATGTACAAAAACCTTTTTTTCTTAACTATTAGTGATCACTACATGGAGTGAGTTCCAATGAGTTCAGAAATGTTCATATTTTCGAGGAAAGCCATCCTAAAGCCCTGTAACATCAATGACACGAATATGTTTCCCGCGCCTCGCGCCTAGTCTTACTATAACTTTCTGATCTTGGATAACTTGTGCGGTCTGAGTTGCTTGGTATTTTCAGGGGTGGTTGGGTTACTACTATGACTTAAATTAAAGATCACAATGGAGCTTATTCTTCAATTACTCTCTAGTTGTCGTAGCTGAATAGGGATGCCTAGTAACTTAGTTTTTGGAAGCTCGAGAATTTTTGACCGTCATTTCATCAAACTTTTAAGGGCCATTGGAAAGTTTCATACCGAGCGGCGCTACGTCAGATCTCACTGAGCTATTGTAGTGGCGGTGTCGTGATCGCGGGAAGGCAGGCAGAGGGCCAGACACGCATACGCGCACATGCAGATGCCGTCAGCTTTCAACTGCCGCGCAAGCGACGGCTCACGCCATGTGCCTGTCGGCAGTGGTACCTGAAGACTGGAAACTGGTTTTCTTCCTTGCTTTCTTTCTGTAACTTTGGATTGCCTTTCGGGGCTTCTGGGCGAATGGCTTAATGGTTGACCACATATCCTTGTAATCTTGAGGATAACCAAGCTTGGACGTTGTCTGTCGATGTGCCAAGATTTTTCTCTCCATGTACACTTTTGTGAGTTATAAATGCAGATTGTCTCCATATTTTATGATCCGAGTATTCCATCTTGAACAGTCTTTTTTGCTGAAAATATCCCACAACGACATTCGTTCAACTTCAGGGATTTCAGCAAGCATAAACAGGGTAAATATGATGACGAGGATCTTTTCACAACAGCGAAACATTCCGATTGGTTTCTGTTCCTTGAGCGCTCTGGAGGAGTTGTTCCGTAATTCACCATTCTGTGTCGAGTCAAGTTTCTCAAGCTCTCTGGGGACTTCTCTGTCTATACATCAAATAGTTGGTATATGTTCCGAACAATTAGCGTTTAGCTATTTCTTTCTTGCCATACGTAGTGCTTGATGAACCAAGTATATTACTAATCGGTTCGGAAATTCGCTTCTCTTTTTCATCTGGTCACCGAAAAAAAGTAACCATAGTCGCGTGTTCATTAACATGGAGTTTATCCGGGATGAGAGACATTACGTGATCAGATCTAAATCAACGTGTATGCTACGGGTATGTGTCAAAAGTTATCTGGCTTTGTCCGCTTTGATTATTCGGTTTTTCCTGCACGTCGGTATGACATCTCACGTATTTCAACGAGCTTTGATTTTGATTGTTGTGCTAGTAGGATTGTAAAGCACAGAGCTAACGTTAAGGTTATGTGCCAATGCCCTCTTTTGCTATAGTTGAAAATGTAAATTTTTGAAACGTCTGCTTACCTCGATTTTACAGTTATTTTTCGTTCACAATGCGGTACAAAGATCAGTTTTTTTTGGTGAAAAAGTGGCAGTGATTTATAAAAATATTCCTTCCATACCAAAAGTGGGGGGTGATGGGTGGTCTATGGCTACTAGAGCTGGTGGCGTTGTGCCGATCGCAAAGCTTCACTCACTCTGTGAGGCTAGAATCTTCGTCTTGAAGGCGCTTATGACCTGATCTTATTTCATCACTTTCCTTATTATTAATTATAACTGGAATGCGGACACCACATGAGATTACGGTTATAATTGTTAAATTCAAACGATAATTTTGATAAGAGTGAATAATAAGAAAAGGACAAACAACGGCGAAGTTTTTGGAGAATGATAGTGGCGGTCGAGGTGTTGCGCGTGTCTTTTCCGAGGTAGTTGAGCTCCGTCTCCAAGGTGTTTATTTCGACCTTAACACTTTTGCAAGCCTTCGCAAGATCTGAGACAATATTGAGATGTTCGATTGTAGGAAGCATTTTTTATGAGTAAAATAAAAACAGTCTCAGTGTCAATGATTATACATCCAAGAAGTTCAAGGCATCTACTTTCCACTTTCTTCTCACACCTATGCGACTTGTCTTGCCGAAGCTCCACTTTCTTCTCCATATACTCTACTTTCTTCTTCATATACCGTCCACCCATCCTCATTTCGCCGACCACCCCTTTCATTCTGTTTGAGAAGAATGTTTGAGAACACCCTTTTCCGCATTTTTATAGTTTTTCGAGACTAAATGTGGTGATATGCCCATATTTGGTATACAATAAGAACCAGTATCATGCTTATTTCGAAAAAATGCACGATTGGTGTCAATCGAAAAGTTCTTAACGACGGCTGAAAATAGCCGTTAGGATTGGCGCTTTGCCCTGCGCAGTGTGCTTAGGAGTCCTGGAGAGAATCGTTTTTGCCGGAGATCGTGTAAAATGAGAACCTGACAGATGCGGGCGATAGTAATAGGACGGTTCCCATATACCAAATGGAAGCGACGCTATGTACTGCGTATAGTGAGTAATCTTTCGTTGAATGGAGGTGAACGCTATCAGGAAACAATGTGTCATTGTAGTGGTTCGACCCCATCACCCGGCACTCTGGTGCAATCACGTGGGTGCGCTCCAGCTTAGTTATTCCAGTGGTTGTCACAAAGACTGATATGGCTAATATTCCACGGCCTTCACGATTCAGACGTCTTTCTCAAGCTGCAGGCGAATAGAACGCGAAGTTGTCGAAGGTCTGAGCCAATTTATGAGAGGAAACAAATCAAATATTAGAATTACTGGAATCTGCACAATGAATGCGTGATAGCGAGTTTTATGAATCGAGACAAATATGTAAAAATCTTGGAAATTGTCTGCGGTTCGTTGCACAGGTAGTCGTTCAACGAGATAGATCACTATCTTGGCGGCCTTTTTTGCAAAGATCAAGTAGTAGATTGGTTGATGTCGTATCTCTGATGCGCTCAAACTCAACACACTCTCGACTAATCGTCATTTTGCAGTATCGAAGGATAGAGCTTTACAGGTTTATTCATCCTTGAGGAATGCTCCGGCATTCATCGATCTAGCATAGTTTGAAGTGAATGATTACATGACATTCACACTAACTCGCAGGGCCCTATCAGTGTGTTAACTTAGGCCAGTATCTCCTGGACGAGTCTGTTATAGGTTGATCGATCCCGGACTGATGAAAGACGTAGTTAGTCTTAGACCCAGGGTTGATCCGTAAAATACTTCTTTCTCTAGAGTTTTTTGTTGCATAAAATCTCTTCTTTTATCACAGAAACTAATGATGTTAATAATGAATGTATGCTCTTCCATGATATCTACTTGGACCATAGTAATTCCTGTCTCTCGTCACCATACCTTCTCAAACGTTTCACGTTGGTTGTGTTCCTTTAAAAAATTGCTCAAGTTTGACGACACCTGTTCTTCGAAGGAAGAACTCCCAATATGATCCAGCGAGTTATGATTTACCTATAAAATATAAGGAAAGTCGAAAAGTACTTCAATGCTTGGATGAGCCGTCCCGATGTGATCATTCTATAGCTCAAAAGAGTAAACTAGCAATGACTTCCATGGCAAAATATACGCTGAACTATGTGGGCATGAGTAAACAATTTCTTCACCATTGGAGATATTGAGAATATTTGTCACTTAGGGCTGTCAAAGTTTCAGGAACGTGGAACTCAGTATAACACGTCTGTCTGAGGATCAAATTTACTACGTAACTTTCGCTTAGCTACTAAATTGGTAAAGAAAAATTTGTAAGGTCACTTTGGCTGAAATTAGCCGCTTCCAATACTGCTTGGTGGCATTTTGAGGGAACTAGAATGTGTGGAAAAGTCAACTCTAGGCCAACGTTATCTACTGTGTTCTCTGATAAGAAACCGCAGTTTTTTCGACTTCCATATATCCTTAATAGCGCCAAGGTTTGAAAAAAGCTGAATTTTTGATCCTGGATAAATTATTTCTGACTTCTTGCTCTTCTCTCGGTCATCGTGAAATTGTTCGAAAAAATCTTTATTGGAGATAAAAATCCAATGTGGGGTACTTTGCACACATTTGTGAATGAAGTGCAATTCTTGTATTGATCCGTGATATGAATTTTTGGATAAGGTATGTTCTTTCCCGAATGTTGTACCAGTTCCCATAAGACTGCTGTAAGCAGACAAATACTGCGTCTTTCGCTATTTCTCTTATGTACGGCCATCCGTCCAAAGAAGCAGATTCTTTGCTAAGTACATGAAGTAATTGGGAGGCGAGTGTGCAAGTATTCCTCAAGCAGTTTTACATATGTGTTGCCCGTCAACATTGTCATGACTTTCCAATTTCTAAGCTACTGGTAGACTGCTTCATGTGCCATCTGTTTCTCCTCTCATGCCGCAATCATTGCTCTCAGACTCAATTTTCGCTTTATTTCGTATTTGAATATGTCAGGTAAAATCATGTTTGCTAGAGACGTTATCTTAAGGTCAACGTGTTCACCGCTTGATGAGAAATATAGTGAGTTCATTTGAAAGGTAACTGCATAATGAACACTTTTATGACTATAATCTACATCGTATGCCGTTTAATTGAATCAGGTATCAATCGAACTCGAAACTTTGTGAAAAATTGTATAAATTCGGCATCTAACACAAATCTAAATATTGAAGACTTGAAAAGGTTAGACTTGTGGAAGAAATACATGTAAATACTTTCCCTAAGAACTTTATTGCATCTGAATGGTGAGATTATGTGAGTTCCTCGATTTCTACTACGTCTCATAGGAAAGTTCGCATAAAGTAAAGGATGCATTAGCAGCCGCATTTTCGCGAGAGGTGGCATCATTACGCGATGTGACGCCGTGAAATTCGACACATATTCGATAATTCTTATTGCAGTTGCATTTACTGTTGGGCAGTAAAACATGTTTAGTCTATATGTCTTCCTGTATTATAGTTTTCTCATTCACGGAGTGGAACTCAGATTATTTTCTGATCTCCTCATAAAAATAATAGTCTTTTCTGAGTCTCAAGCCAACTTTGATTAAAGCCTGCTCGTTGAGAGAATAGCCAGATATTATTTCGTATCAAACGACGACTGTGACCAAACATCTCCAAGTAAAATTTAGTGATAGCCGCGTGTTAGCTTATCATTGCAGGAGAGGAAATTTTGCAAACTGTTGAGCCAATTTTTCATCTTGCATTATGATAGACTGTGATATTGATACGCATCCCTTTTCTTATCTCTAATGCTCATAATGAAGGCCGAACCGGATTCACTCACTCCAGCATCTTGCGGTACAAGGTAAAGATGTCACGACGCCAGCTTTTCCCTTATAATGATAGAAAACTTCAAAAACACAAAGATTTCAAGGATTTTGACAAGAACTCTGAAACCGTATTGAACAGGAGTATTATGTGCAACTTTTTGTTGGGGTGTACATGGTAATGGAAGTTGTTGCAGATACCCTTCAATACTTGAGAAGCCTCTTTTAGCCAGAACTAAGCAATCTGGTCATACCATCCCAAAGTGGAAAGTCGTCACACAGGCCAACTAGAAAGATGAGAGGGCTGTACTGTATTACACAAGAGTCATTTATGCGCCAGCAGTGCACGCTCGTGTAGAGGAAGTCAAGGGGCGAATACACAGTATAGACGTCGAGAATTTTAGCGTTGCGAAGGAAAACTTCACAGTTGTAACCGAAATATTTTGTCTAAGGTGAGTAGAATAAAAATTCTAAAGTGTTAAGTGTTTTTTTTTTTGTAATTAAAATTGATACAAGAGAAAATAGCAAAGTGAAGGACTGAAGTTTGCACATAAAGGATGACGCATGAATGAGTGTTGTTGAAACTGCAGGGTTCTTTCATTTACATGTCTATATTTACAATTTCCCGAATCTCTTTCTGTGAGGGACTTGGGCTTGATTAATAGCGAGGGCACACGACACGCCCTAAAGTGGTGATTAGGGAGAACAACGCAGGGAGAGAGTAACCTGCTACTCGTGATTAACGTTAAGAGTTCAACACGCCATACGTTAGGTATAGAAAGGTGGAACGGGAGGCAATTTTTTGATGAACAGTATTAGTTTCCAAGAAACATGGGCGCTGTTTTTTTTTTATCGAAATTCACTTCCATAGAAGTTTTCGCAATTGATATTATTTGTTGTAACACTATAGCGTCCGTACCACCCTTGTTTTACTAAATAAGAACTCAGAAGCTTGCTGTGGATCTGAAGCAGCACGTCAGTTTCTTATAGAGAAACGAAGTGTAACACTCTTCTCCTTCATGGATCATGCTAGGGAAATCATATGCAAAAAACAAGTTTGGCATTGAAATCTGTGCTTCCTAAGCAATTAAGTGAATGTGAAAGATCTTCTGAGTCTTGTTCGCAGAAGGAACCGAGCGAAATTAGTGCATAACACGTTCTATACCTCAAGTATGAAATGTAGTACTAAACTGAAGGAGAAGTTCTTTAACACCGCAAATAATTTAAATCTGATGTTTATTTCATGCGGTACCGGTTAATGTGAATTCATGAGAACATCTCAAGAATATTTGCATTGGAAAGCAGCTGTACATAGTACACGATGCGTTGCAGGAAACATACCCAACAGTGATTTGTCGAAAGCGCACGCTGTTTCAACAAGGCAGTGCCAAACCTCTCACTGCGAAGAAGTCTAACAAAAAGTTTGATGAATTGGCGGGAGTCGAGATCTTGCCTCACCAAACCTGCAGTCCACACGTTGTGTCGCCCGATTATGGTCTTTTAGGGTCAATTGAATATTTCCTGCATGGATGCCGATTCGAGAAATTGACCAAGTTGAAGAGGTACTTCAGAGGTTTTCGTTTCAAAACCCAGAAAATGACAATTTCGAGCAGATCCCGATGTTTGCAGATCGTTGGCAACAAAATCTTGGATAATGATGGTCTTATCTTGGAGAATAATTGTTGTTGTTTTTAATTAAGTTTATGTTTAAACTTTAAATTTTCGTCGAGAGTTAAGGAACTTTCTTAACTACCTAATATCTTCTTCTATGCTAGAGTGCTTTTCGCAAAATAGGTCCACCATCAAAAATTTTTGCGTTTCAGTTCTCGAGTGGTTGTTAGAGATACAAAGAAAAAACTCGTGTCTGGTGGAAAAAAACGACAAAAAATGAGTGAATCCAAACTAGTTTATGCCATTTTCAAACGGTTGAATACATTTGTGAGGTCTACACTACTTGATATAGAGAAATAGCACAAAATCAGTACAGTGAGTCGATCAAATATTTATCGGCTTTTAGTAGCTGTCAGAATAGAGGTCCATCGTGTTCTTGATTAAAAAGATTAGTAGTGAATTGGATTGAGCCGTTATAAGAAATTAAGATAAAGCTCACAGCGTTGATCAATACCTGAGGGATGCGAAATGCAATCGCCTTCAATTTTTAACTTCGTCTGAGGTGATTGAATTCATGTCTGGCCTTAACGATGACTCGCGGTAGCCCGCTGTACCGAGTCAGCATTGCTTATCCTTCCAGACAAGTCTACGACCAGTCCGGTAGCATTTTATTGCTCCCGGAGAGATGAATGGTTGGTGAGCCGTGATGGGAGGTCGAACCATCGATCTCGTGTGCGACACAGGGCATCTCTACCCACTGCCCCTCGTGCCCCCTTCTGAGCATATGTATGAATAAATAGCGACTGTGAGCTACGGACGTCCTGTCCTCTAGGTAATTCGATTTATTCTCGTACGTGCTATGGAAATCACCAACAGCACTTGGTTTGCACCATATATTGTACTCTCGTAACAATGACAAGTTAATGAATATTTTGACATTTATCGCTCTGTGAAGTTCATGTGTCTTTAGGTTTTGCAGTGACGAACTCAGTGAAAACGCTGTGCTCATTGGGTTGCTACGCCTCCATATAACATCATGAAATTGAATTTCTTGATTGCAGTATCGTTTAGTCACGCCATTCCGTCTGCAGATTACACAGACTTTACAGACTTTAAACAGTTCTGAACATATATCCCTTTTATAGAAGCTCACGTAAGAATTATGTGCTTGATTGTTACATCGGCATGCACTTCATGTTCATAGTCATTAACTTATGGTTACAGGGCAAATTATCGCAATGTTTTCCGATAAAAATCAACATTACCATCAGAAAGATGTCACGCGCGTGCGTAAAAGCCAGCTGTCAGCTGACAGCTCTGTAGCCCACAAGATGATACTTCAAATTTTATTATCGAGAGCAAATGAAAATATAACGACATTGCAAATATCATACTAACGAGTGATGTAGAGTGATATGCAAAACTAAACTCATACTACAAGTATTTACAAAACAACACAAACACTGCAATAAACAAACATATTTGGCCATTTTGACCGATTAAATGAAATTACGTTCGAGAAAGATTAATATAGACAAGGATTCATATTCGTCTCGTTTCGCCTCTAATAGCAAAAAAGGAAGAGACGAATTTCTTCAATTCGATCAGATTGACTGAACCACTTTTCTCTGCTCCTGCAATTGAGAGAAAAAATATATACGAAAATAAACGGTTAGATTGGCTGAGCGTGGATTGTCTACAAGCACACTCCTTGCCAAAATGCAAATTAGTCATAGCACTGCCACGAATTCATTACTTCTGCACATTAAATAAAGGATGTAAACGAGAATTTATGGATATTTACTTCTAATTACCAATTAAGGAATTGTTCGAATTCTAGTAAGAAAAATTTGAAATATTCTCTGTATAGGAGTGATAATGCTATCAATCAAAAAAAAATCATTCAAATAAATAAAAGAGATCTTACTGATGGTGCATGTTCTTCGAACGGCTTTTCATGGGAGGAAGTATCGCTCCATCTGCTCCGGCTAATTCAGCATCTCGTTCGGCGAGACATGATGTCTGAATCAAGCTGTTGGCCTTGAGATTTTTTCGTGAAGTCATAAATACAGATGGTACCTATAAGTAGAAAGTCCTTCGTAGTGAGTATTTCGATGTCGCAGATATAACGGTTACAACGTCGGAGTCTTTAGCTAAATGGAATCATACAAAACTACTTAGAAATTTCAATGGATATTCTGACTTTTTGCAACACCAGTGTCTAATAATTCATAGTTCTAGAGCATGCGATTTGTCCGATAGAGTAGTATGGAGAGGAATAATGTCGTATCGAATGAACACCGAGATTATTGAAGGTAATTTTTTGTCAGTGTTTAATGTCTTTATTACTCATTTCCTTTCAATACTAATGCTATCAAGTGAGCAGAAATTTGAGGACGATCGTGCAGATTTTAGAAAACGATTAGTCATGCTGATTACCTTCTCAGTGGAGCAATGAACGAACGACGCATGGTGCCACACACTTGTCGTTTAGCACCAATTTTACATCTCTCAGTGAACTGCGCTGTGAAAATTCACAGCGAGGATACGCGGTGATCGTTTGAGTGAACTCGATCTAACTAAGAAAACACTTAAGATAAGAACTTAAGAAAACAGTGGACTTAAGAAAACACTCGAAATGAAAGATATGTTATATTAAATATACTAGCCACGAGCATTCGAGTGTACAAAAACTCCGTGTTTGGTGAGTTCTTCACTGAACATAGAGTATAAAACGTACGTCGTCGTTAACTCTTATTGTGGGGACTGGAGCACCCACAGAGATTAGCAAAAGACGAGAAACGGGTAACTGCCCGACTGACGAGATCGCAAGATCGAAACACGTGTATCGGGCTCTATAAGTCAGCCCTCATTGACAGACCACTGACATGCGTGGCTCAAATAATGATTATCAGGCATATTGAAATTTGAGCCGTGGTCTTAAGAAAACACTCGAAATGAAAGATATGTTATATTAAATATACTAGCCACGAGCATTCGAGTGTACAAAACTCCGTGTTTGGTGAGTTCTTCACTGAACATAGAGTATAAAACGTACGTCGTCGCTAACTCTTATTGTGGGGACTGGAGCACCCACAGAGATTAGCAAAAGACGAGAACGGGTAACTGCCCGACTGACGAGATCGCAAGATCGAAACACGTGTATCGGGCTCTATAAGTCAGCCCTCATTGACAGACCACTGACATGCGTGGCTCAAATAATGATTATCAGGCATATTGAAATTTGAGCCGTGGTCTTAAGAAAAACACTCGAAATGAAAGATATGTTATATTAAATATACTAGCCACGAGCATTCGAGTGTACAAAACTTTGTGTTTGGTGAGTTTCTCACTGAACATAGAGTGTAAAACGTACGTCGTCGCTAACTCTTATTGTGGGGACTGGAGCACCCACAGAGATTAGGAAAAGACGAGAAAGGGTAACTGCCCGACTGACGAGATCGCAAGATCGAAACACGTGTATCGGGCTCCATAAGTCAGCCCTCATTGACAGACCACTGACATGCGTGGCTCAAATAATGATTATCAGGGATATCAATGATAGTTAATAATACTAATACCAATGGCAATAGTAGCATTGGTAATTGTGCATAAGAATATTGCTAAAATGGGAGGAATACTCACATTTTCAACTTTCGGCGGTTTTGTTCATATTTTATACTTCCAGAATAGATTCCATTCCAATTCAAAAAAAAAAACTCTTACTCTGAGTAAATATTGCAATAACGTACCGCTTTGGAAGGTGTGGTGTCAGATCTCCACAGGAGCTCGAGAGCAGACTCTCACCTTTCGAGGCCCGTTCCTGGAAGTAGAGTAGAGGACAGATCTTTGACATCAAACAAAATCACAAAACTATCTCGACAATTAAACTACTCGCTTAGCTGATGATGTGGTCTTCATAACACCAAGCTTTAGCGAAGCGGAACAAATATTGACCGATTTCTAAAACGCCTTTGGAAAGATTGGCATTCAACTAATAGAAAAAAACGATATTTATGAGCAACGGATGGGTTTTGAATGCCCCATTTACGCTCAACGATTCGAACATAACCGAATGCTCCCGTTACTTCTATCTAGGTGGTGAAATCAACATGATGAGCTACGTAGCTCCCTAGTTGAACAGGAGGAAACGAGCGGTTTGGGGAACGTTTAAGAGCATCGAGGATGTAGTGAAGAGGACAAAGAACATCCGACTCCATGTCCACCTTTTCGACTCGACTATTATCCCTGCCCTAACGTATGCAGCAGAAACCTGGTCGCTACGTAAGCAGGATGAAAGATCACTTGCCGTTATCGAACGCGCAGTCGAAAGGTCGATGCTAGGAGTATCTCGTATTTCGCAAATGAGACAAAGGATCCGAACTTCCGACCTACGTCAACGATCGAAAATCAGAGACGCCGTTCTACATGCCAGGATATCGAAAATAAGGTGGGCCGGACACGTGATGCGCTTCAACGACAACACGATGGACGAGAGCCGTTACCGACTGGATTCCTCGGGACGTCAAGCGCTCTAAAGGAAGACCACTGACCCGTTGGTCCGATTTCTTCACGAAAGCGATGGAAGAAAGATATGATGCTCAGCGAATTCCTAGAGCAAAGAGGACCCACTGGGCTACTCTTGCGCGCGATAGGGAAAAATGGAAGAGTTGTGGTACCCGCTCGAGTCACTCGACGATCAACGGGACGACAGGTGATACAGGTGATTATCCTTGCCCTAACGTATGCAGCAGAAACCTGGTCGCTACCTAAGCAGAATGAAAAATCATTTGGCGTTATTGTACGAGAAGTCGATGCTAGGAGTGCACCGTATCTTGCATATGAGAGAAAGGATCCGAAGTTTCGACCTACGCCAACGATTCAGGATCAAAGACGGCCGCTCACGCGCCAGAATCTCGAAAATAAGGGTGTGCCGGACACGTGATGCGCTTCAACGGCAACCATGGATGAGAGCCGTTATTGACTGGACTTCTTGGGATACCAAGCACTCTACAGGAAGACCACCGATCCGATGGTCCAATTTCTTAGAAGACTAGAAGAAAGATATGATGCTCAACAAATCCCTAGTGCGAGGAGCACCCATTGGGCTTCACTTGCACGCGATAGAGAAAAATGGAAGTGTTGCTGGTGCTCGCTCGAATCACTCGACGATCAACGGGACGATAAGCGACAGGCGATGTAAAAGGGTACATTGAGAAACCAATTACGTGGAGCTATAGCTAGGGAATCAAGCTTTCAAATGTTAACCAATACTTCTATGAAAAGTTTTTGTCAAGCGAATAAGATCGATTTCGCATTTCTCCTCTCCTGATCAAAAGAAACCGAGTGTTTTATTCTGCATTTGAAGAAGTACAAGGAATTCTTTAACGAAAGCATTGCATCTTTGTGGTTTAAGATTTTACAACAAGCTAATAAACTATGGCCAGGCAAGACTGTGCACGTATAATCAAAAGATAGGTAAAACACTAAAATATGCAAAATCAAGTAATAGACTAGCAAAAGTGGATTCTCTGACAATATCTATTCGGTTTAGTGACTTTATATTACACAGCAAGGAATCACAGTAAGATCGACTTACGTTAGGCGTAGAACACACAAAGGCCTTTTAATGCGCTAATCTTTCGCGTATAATCGATCAAACCAAGCCAATAGAGTAGTGTAAAAATTTTGGGTAAATAAACTTACTTGTGCAAACAGTTTAGCAACCCTGTTCTCTCCACCACTTAGTTTCCTTTGATCCACTGCACTTTTGCCCTATCCCTGAAGCTTTTCCTGTTCTTTTTTCCTCTCAGTGCGATCGGGGTGTGGCAGAACGTGACGTTGGCTTGAGAGCTTTTATGCGTACTTCGCAGTGTTAGGCACACAGGCGACTACGCTTCACTCTAAACAAACTTCGTTTACAAGTACTTCCGTGGATGTGTCGTCCCATAGCGCGACATCAAATATCCTCAACTATTATGATAGCGGCGTCACACTTTGTGAGAAAGGTGGCGCATCTCGTGAGAAGACAGTCGCCAGACAGCGTGATCGATGTAAGGAGACGAACCCAGGCTTTGAGGGAGTATTTTCATCGTAAAATGATGGAATTTCATCGAAAAAGCTTCTACAGAGATAATCTTAGCAAAAAGAACGTCTATGTCCTCCATAATCCGTCTATATTTCTTATGTTTTAAACGATGAAAACTACATCGTTAAATGATAAATAATGATTATGATTATAATAGTGACAGATAAATGATAATGATGTTGATGGGTAGTGAAAATGATAAGATAATGTTGGTGAGAGTGATATAACATTTTTGAGTCGACAGATCTAGTGCTATACAGGCGCATGTCTCGTCCTTTTGCGACTCATCAGTAGCACCCTCCCTTGGTACAACCGATCTCTTGAGGCTAAATAATGGCTCAAAACATGTTATATTCTATCAGATTATATTGTTTCGGGTGGCCTAGAGGTTGTGATGATTTCGCGGCGCGCTTGGAGCCGATCTCCATTCCCAACTCTCTCCGGCATTCAACAGCAATGCCCTATGGAACTCCACAGCAAGGCTATCCTCGAAATAGCAACGATACATGTTCGACCAGTATTCTACGAAGCTCAAAAAAGAATACGAAAAAGGAATGGAATGCTAGAATTACGATGATCTGTACAGTGGAAAAAAGAGTATTGCGATAACGGATCAAATAAAGTCATAAAATTACCTATCAAAACTTGAAAATTGAAATGTGTTCGCTTATTTATAGAAGTTTCACATAGGATCTGGTTTACGGTCTTCAGAGTTATATACCTTTCCTTATGGAATCACAATTTCACACGAAGTGACACTTGCGAAGACACATCTTTTGCGAGCTATATTATCCCCAAAGATATAGATTAATGTGCTAAGCTTTTGCGTCAGGCGAGACCGCAACTCACTTTGTCCGGGCTGAGTGCTCTAACTCGCTGCACCACTGACGCTCGTTTTGACACCACTCTTCCTATGCTAAAACGCATCTATCTGACAGCATCAGACCGTCATTGTCGATACCGACTACCGAAGCCAAACCGCTGACGGTTGATTGCTGACAGATAGATGCATTTTAGCATAGAAAGCGTTATGGCAAAAATGGCAAAAAAAACGGGCATCAGTCGTGCAGCGGGTTAGAGCAAGCGCTCCCGGATAAAGTGAGATACGGGTTCGAGTCTCGCCTGACGGAAAACTCTTTCACATCACTATATCACTGGGTATATTTGTAATATCATACCACCACTAAAAGTGGTCATATAAAGAATCTAATTATATTATATAACTACAAAAGTTAATGCGGTTTATGAGTCTGAAGTCGCGAATACCTTTACTTTTGGTGACTGGCGAACGGCCGTGAAATACTCGACGATAAGTTTTTCACCAATATCTCGTGTACCTCAAAAACTTCAGTTTTGAAAGGTCTTCGTACTACGTTTCTCATCTTCAAGGTTCCCGTCTCCTCTACAAAACTTCTTGAATCCCCACCACTGCACTTTACATGTTTTAGCAGTCACTAGGCCAAAAATGTCATTGTTGCTGCGAGTTGTCTTTGCTGTTTCATGACCTATTTGAACCTAAAATAAGAAAATATACAAATTTACTTTCTGTCTAACATCTTGTCCTTCTGTTCCAAGTATAAATGAAATAACATGCGCACTGACTCTTTTGAGACCAGGTGTATCACCGATCGTACACGCGTATTTTCTTGGTTTCCTCGTGTGAGCCAACAGACTTTTGGTAGTCATTCGATAGCTGAAGGAATTGCTGTTCTAGGACTATGCTTGATTGTCAAATTCCTCTTTACTAAACTGAAGCGATAAAGAGAAAATTACGTTTTTTTCTCCGAGGTGAATCGTGCATGTTGCACTCGCGTTTGGTTGGCTTTCTCACCAGGGAAAGTTTTTTTCATAGTGAATTAGTAGTCATTCGGCAGCTTCAGAAGCGTCAAATATAGATTTCAACTTGTTTTCGAATAGAGATTTTATTGCTCTTAGTAACGATAAAGAGATATAACATTTCGAGTTTTCCCTTGGGATCATGCCAGACAAAGTGTTTTCACTAGAGTTTTGAGATTCTTTCGATAGCTTAAGAAAGGATAGTTCTAACACCAAACTTATCTTCTATGAAGGTCTCTTTAGTGAGCTGTGGCAACAGAGGAAAGAAAATTACACTTCATCCTTGATGTTCAATATTTGCAAGGCTGGCTTCTGTGCTTGGCTTCCATAGACATTTAATGGTAGCTGTATAACTATTCCATACAGAAACTTCAATTTCCACTTCGGATTTAGAAAGTCCTTCAGAAAGCGCTGTAAGAACTAACAAACACGTTCTGCACTCAGAGTATTAGTCATCGGTTCGAAAATTAAAACGTGTTTATTGCCATGTAAAATCAAAACAAAAAGCCAGAAATCGTGAAATGAAATGACAGATTAAAGTTTTTACGATCGCGTCAAACTTCGAAACTGTACCTAACGTAGAGAAGTCTTCTAAATAATTAATGACAATGGCGCACTTGCGAGGTTGTTCTACGCAACCCCATTAAAAGGAGCTTAATTTTGTTATTTGGTTAAAAGTTTTTCTTCTGTCGCAGAAAAACAGTCAGATTTATCTCCTCATATTCTGGTACAACACGATAGACTCTACATGTTCATACGCTCTTGATGCATAAATATCTCTCATGTGCGAAGAAAACTCTGACGATAAAACGTAGTTTTCTTTTTGCTCTTACAGCACTTTATGAGGAATTTTCGCAACAAAAATTAGTTTTAGAATTACCATGATTTATGCTTTTAAACCGCTACAAAACTTCAAATGGAAGTTTTACAGAGATCCTAGCCGAGTGAACAGTAAAACCGAGTTTGATAGATAATTTTGTTTTCAATTTTGCAGCATACTGAAATTTTTTTCAAGGGTCGCTTGATATATCGCAGTTGCCGAAATTCAAGCCATTGAATGACTACTAAATGTCTGGGGTAAAAGCTTTCCTCTCCGAAAAAAGGTTATTCTTAGAAGAGCTTTTCACTTTTCAATGTCGACGACCCGGCATCGCATTCACTTTGCAACATCATCTTTGAAGAACTATTCAATGTTTTCCGATTTTCAGTCACTTCGATAATTATCAAGTTTTAAGCATAATAAAGAGTATCGAAGCCAATGGATTTATATTGATATAATTTGAACACTAATTACAATTGAGAGGATGCCAACAAAAGTAAAATGGCGTAGTGAGCGCGAGCTTCTTAGCCGCACCTAGGAGTTGGATTCGCATCAAAAACATACGGACGTGTAGAGAGTATCGAAGAGTTGAAAAAAACTTATAAATATTCCCATCCGGAGTCGAGAAAAATCCCTGCTTAATTAACAGATATCCTGCGTAGGCTACGAACTGGACTGTGCGCGGCAACTTCTACTGTCATTCCGAAAGGGTTATTTGCCTAGCCTTTCTCATATTAACTGATCGGAGAAAATGGATAATACAGACCAAATGCAATCTAATGTATTCCAGCAAAGTATTTGCAGGTATCCTGAACCCCCACAGTGGAACTCGGTTAACCAGATAGGTATTACATTTTCATCAACATCAATGTGACTGAAGAGAATTGTTGAGGAAGGGTGATTTTCTTTTCCTTCATGCAACAAATGAAACCTACTGAACGGCTCATCGCCTCAGTCATTTGTTTCACCGTGATACTGGAAAATTTTGTCTTACTTAAGAACGCATGTGGCACAGTGATTCAGGATGCTCTGCGTCGAACACAAAGCCAAGAGTTTGATCTCGCGCTCATTGCCCACCAAATTTAACATCTCTCCGAGACCGGTAAACTTGCACTAGACTTCTCTGGAAAAATAAACACCAATGTGATATATTGGTAGGGCACTACAAGTCACTGTGAAGATCAGAAATGCAACCAATTGCCTTCAAAGAACATAAAAATTCAAGATAAATGCATGGAGCATCCCTCAAGCATTGATCAACCGCAAGAGCTTTATCTCTCATCCTTATGTCTTATCCAACTTGAAAACAGCACATTTTTTGATATCGATCACCACAGATATCTTTCTGACGATTCAAGATGTTGATTAGCGTGAGAATTTTTATGCAAGTCATAGGCTGTGCTACGCTTTTAAAATGTTCAATAGCACAAGACACAATTTCATAAAACTTTTTCGTTCAATTTTTTGGTTTAATTTTATAAGCGGTCTATGTTAATTTTGTATTCATACAAGAAAAGCTTCTCAAGCTGTAAAAAAGCCATTTTTTCGGCTGATGAGTACAGGTAGTCATTGCTCATTGATTTACCTGATTTTCCTTTCACTACAGCGCTGACTAGATGTTCAAGGTTAAGATTGTAACAGTTCAGAAAATTGTCCTTCAATCAGTTGAGGACATAAAAACTTTCGCTAAATTTATTTTTTGCTATTCTGATAGCTGTAACTTTTGTGGTAGACCACTTTTGCCATTGTTCTCCATCAGCCATCCGTACAAAATCTAGTAGTTTCATTATTCGTCTATCGCCAACGAAATGGCACTGATGATTTGCTTCGTATCTGGAATGTTTGACATGCTTGAATACAGTTCCTGAAGGATCCATGTGGTGGATCCTATTCAGAAAGTTATCAAGTTAGAAAAAGAACTGCAATGGTATGCAAGTGAGCAGCATGAAAGTCAGAGGTGGGCAACTTATGTGTCATCTGCAAATAATTCGAAATAAGCGAGTGACTGATATAAAATCAGTTATAGTGAGAGTTACTAATGAACTAGTATATCATACAGCTTTCATCATCATTTCTGTAAAATTCTATTCTCCAGTGTTTATTCACTATGATGATTTTGGGTCTTGTATGAAATTAGGGAATATCAAAATAGACGATATTTTTTGTGACACTTTTTGTACATTTCTATACAATTGATTGATTGTCAAATTCAGTATAATTGTATAGTAAACCAGCGTTTTTCTCTATACAAAACACATATATCTAAGCCAAAAGCATATGAGAAAGTAGAGAAAATTTTCCTCTATAATAGTAAAACACGAGTTCCAAAAATTTCAATGTAAAACGGAGAAGAAAAACTCAATCAAATAACGAAATTCGCTCTATCCGCTTTGCGCCACGATTGCTAAAGAGGTCCTTTAGATGTGATGGTATTCTAATTACAGTCAAAAGTAGAACAATGGAAGTGGTAAATCTGGTGAGCGGAAAGGATTCAGGACGTCAGTTCACCGATATTCTGGATTTCTACTCCACCAATGTGAACTTTTAATAGATGACGAACGCAAATGGTCCTCTCTGAACTAAACGTAGATACGGTCGACGATGAGTTTAGGGCGACAGAAACGAATGCTGTATCCAAATCATCATACAAATACAAGAAGAAGTGTTGGTGATTCTCACCGTATTTGGCGAGGTTTGGGAGTTCTGAATTCACTGAAGAAATTTTCCGTGAGGAACTGACAATACATCAGTCAAAACTGCTAACAACTCTCGATGGTCAGTCAACACCGAACTATCATTCTAACAAAGAGATCAGAACTATAGATAGCGAACATATGGGTGGACTGACTGATGATCCATTACACTTCTGAGCTTGAAGATCTCACCAAACTCTTTTAGTTAGACGGGTCTATGACTGAATCTACGCCGCAATTCTAGTCCAGCTCTTCTACTACTCTCTTACATATGTCCTACTTGAGATAAACTCGTGATCTTAGGGAAAGCTCACAAATATCTCTTAGCTTGAGGGAAACATGGTAAGGATTGCTGGCATCAATCGACTGGAGGCAGAAAAAGACCACCTTGGTAAGTGTGTCTGAGAAGCTGGAGACGAAGTTGTCCTACTATGAATACTTCTTGCACAGTTCTCTAAGAGAAATAGAAAGGTGATGCAACTCTTTTCAGAGGCATTTATTGAGCCAACACCAGAAGATGACAAATGGGTTATGCATGCACACCAATACTTCGACAACGAGGAAACGTTTAGACGAAAGCCGCAAATCAGTATTTTTACCAAAAAAGAGGCCATCTACGACATCTCATGTACTTTACTTGTTTCGTCTTCAAGTACAGCTCGTAGAGCTGTTAAAAACTGAACATCCCACTAAACGAACGGTAAAAGGAAAACGATTAAGATCTATAATCTGCATCCATCAATAATCAATCTTCACTAGTTAAGTGCATGTCAGTCGATGTAGATAAACTCTCTTGATATGACACTAATTCTAACTTCAGAGTTTAACGCATTTGAAACATTTGATAGGATTTTTTTTTGGTAAAATGTAGCACCAGACACCAGAAACACATAGACTGTGATTCTGTGATGCACGAATTTCCGTAAAAGTTCAAGAGCACGACATTTATTAACCCGACATCAAAGTTAATTATTTAATTCAAATATGGAAGCTTAGCTCCTTAGCTGGTGCGAGGTTGGTAGGCGACGTTGGTGTTGTCGTTGTGTTGTTGTTGATGACAGGTCACTGTAGGGTTGTTGGTGCTGTTCCAGCGACACCGCCTTCTTCGGAGCCCGAACGTGGAAGCGTCAGCCAGCAAACCGTACAGCGATCTGTCATAAACAGCAACAAACAACGACAACACTAACGTCGTCTACCAACCTCGTACTACCTACAGAGTTAAGTTTCCATATTTGTACTATCGTAGTTCGAAAGGTGTAGTAAACTAGCTAAGTTCTCATTCTCTGAAACGGTCGAGGGTAGTGGTAAAAAGCTCATCGAAATGTTTGTACTTGGAAGGGCGCACATAGATTGTTAGTAACAATTTACAAACACCACAGAAATAGCTCATAGTTGGTCCATTTACAGCGTTGAACCAGTGACTGCCTGTAATGAAAACCTATGAACGCTCTAACAAAACGATCCTGGACCCTCCTGGACAGTCTCATAATTTTTTCGCATCCCGAATCTTTCATTGATGCAAATGTCATTTATTTAAAAAATCAATTAATTGAGAATATAACATCATCATATTCAGTAATCAACCGCTTAAGAAGTAAAAGTCTGTTTTAAGACCATCCACGACATGTAACCGACTCGTGTTGGCCCGTTGATGTACCAAAAAAGTTCACTTATTCTCCCATACAAGACTAGTACTAATTTCACGAGCCCGGAGGGATCAAAGGTCTGGTGAGCCATGAGCGCGGAATGGAACCATCAATCATCGATACTGTGTCGCAGAGCACCTCTGACTACTGCGCCACACGCGTTCTTCATCTCACGTATTCACACATATTCAACCAATTGTGAATCGTAACAGTAGCAATATTTTATAGCACAACTAAGAATAAACACTTTAAGAACGATAAGGGCCCACTTCTTTGAGAAGCACGGAGCCCGCGGAGATCCTCGGCGCCAATACTCATGACTGTGACCAAATGTTTATATGAGTGCAAAAATCAGAGATAATACTTGAACATGAAAAAATATTCAAGGAAACAACTTTATCACTCTGTTCAAACCGTATCACAGTTTTTTTTATTGTGCTGTACAGAGTACTTATAGCATTCGAATCGTCTCCCCGGCCTCGAGGATAGCCAGGCTGGGCGATCAGTAGTGGCGTTCTTCGGCAATTTCCGGATAGTGTCGCGAGGCTGTGGGATCAACCGCGCGTCGAGCATCACTAGCCATTCGGCCACAGCCCCCCCTCCTTCCGCTCAATAAAAAACAATAAAGAATAAGTAAAAACGACGAAATAAAATGAATAGCAGAATACTTTCCGAATATGTAAATGGGACGATTTTCAAAACGATAAAAATCGAGCCGACAAGAATTATTTTCATTAGAGCTGAGAATTAGCATTCGAGCGTGTTATTCCATTGTTAATTCCACCGACAACTCGTACTACACAATTCCATTTGAAACTGCGCCAAATTTTTGGACTAAATGGACACCTACTTAATTTTCCTTGTTTTTGAATAATCCAAGTGGACTGTACATTTTTCTTCCTTAAATTTCACGTACCTTCTGGAGATTAATTATTATAGGTGCAAATGATAGATCTTAATCGTTTTCCTTTTACAGTTTCGTTTTAATGGAATGTTCGGTTTTGGAACAGCTCTATGGAGCTGTATTCGAAGACGAAACAAGTACATGAAATGTTATAGATGGCCTTCTTTTTTGGTGAAAATACTGTTTTGCGGCTTTCGTCTAAACGTTTCCTCGTTGTCGAAGTATTGGTGTGCATGTATAAACCCATTTGTCATCTTCTGGTGTTGGCTCAATAAATGCCTCTGAATTGAATTGCATCACCTCTCTGCTCCTCTTAGAGAACTGTACAAAAAGTATTTATAATAGCAAAACTTCGTCTTCAACTTCTCAGACACACTTACCAAGGTGGTCTTTTTTTGCCTTCAAGTCGATTGATGAAAACAATCCTTACCATGTTTCTCTCGAGCTAAGAGAAGTTTGTGAGGAATCCCCTGAAATCACGATTTTATATTCAAGTAGGACGATATAAGAGAGTAGAAGAAGAGCTAGAATAGAATTGCGGAGTTCAGTCATAAATCCGTCTAACTAAAAGAGTTTGATGAGATCTTAAGCTCAGAAGTGTTAGGATCATCAATGAATCCAACCACATGTTCGCTATCTATTGTAGTATTCTCCTTGTTAGAATGATAATTAGGTGTTGACTGACCATCGAGAGTTGTTAGCAGTTTTGACTGATATATTGTCATTTCCTCACTAAAAAATTTTTCAGTGAATTCAGAACTCCCAAACCTCGCCAAATACGGTGAGAATCATCAACACTTCTTCTTGTATTTGCATGATGATTTGGATCCAGCATTCGTTTTCTGTCGCCCTCAACTCATCATCGACCGTATCTGCGTATAATTCAGAGAGGACCATTTGCGTTCGTCATCTATTAAAAGTTCACATTGGTGGATTAGAAATCCAGAATATCGGTGAACTGACGTCTTGAATTCTTTCCGCTCACCAGAATTACCACTTCCATTGTTCTACTTTTGACTGTAATTAGAATACGATGACATCTAAGGACCGCTTTAACAATCGGTGGCGCAAAACGGATAGAGCAAATTCGTTATTTGATTAAGTTTTTTTGTCGGTTTACATTGAAATTTTTGGAACTCTTGTTTTACTATTATAGAGGAAAATTTTCTCTACTTTCTCATATGCTTTTGGCTTAGATATATGTGTTTTGTATAGAGAAAAACGCTGGTTTACTATACAATTATACTGAATTTGACAATCAATCAATGTATAGAAATGTACAAAAAGTGTCACAAAAAATATCGTCTATTTTGATATTCCCTAATTTCATACAAGACCCAAAATCATCATAGTGAATAAACACTGGAGAATAGAATTTTACAGAAATGATGATGAAAGCTGTATGATATACTAGTTCATTAGTAACTCTCACTATAACTGATTTTATATCAGTCACTCGCTTATTTCGAATTATTTGCAGATGACACATAAGTTGCCCACCTCTGACTTTCATGCTGCTCACTTGCATACCATTGCAGTTCTTTTTCTAACTTGATAACTTTCTGAATAGGATCCACCACATGGATCCTTCAGGAACTGTATTCAAGCATGTCAAACATTCCAGATACGAAGCAAATCATCAGTGCCATTTCGTTGGCGATAGACGAATAATGAAACTACTAGATTTTGTACGGATGGCTGATGGAGAACAATGGCAAAAGTGGTCTACCACAAAAGTTACAGCTATCAGAATAGCAAAAAATAAATTTAGCGAAAGTTTTTATGTCCTCAACTGATTGAAGGACAATTTTCTGAACTGTTACAATCTTAACCTTGAACATCTAGTCAGCGCTGTAGTGAAAGGAAAATCAGGTAAATCAATGAGCAATGACTACCTGTACTCATCAGCCGAAAAAAATGGCTTTTTTACAGCTTGAGAAGCTTTTCTTGTATGAATACAAAATTAACATAGACCGCTTATAAAATTAAACCAAAAAATTGAACGAAAAAGTTTTATGAAATTGTGTCTTGTGCTATTGAACATTTTAAAAGCGTAGCACAGCCTATGACTTGCATAAAAATTCTCACGCTAATCAACATCTTGAATCGTCAGAAAGATATCTGTGGTGATCGATATCAAAAAATGTGCTGTTTTCAAGTTGGATAAGACATAAGGATGAGAGATAAAGCTCTTGCGGTTGATCAATGCTTGAGGGATGCTCCATGCATTTATCTTGAATTTTTATGTTCTTTGAAGGCAATTGGTTGCATTTCTGATCTTCACAGTGACTTGTAGTGCCCTACCAATATATCACATTGGTGTTTATTTTTCCAGAGAAGTCTAGTGCAAGTTTACCGGTCTCGGAGAGATGTTAAATTTGGTGGGCAATGAGCGCGAGATCAAACTCTTGGCTTTGTGTTCGACGCAGAGCATCCTGAATCACTGTGCCACATGCGTTCTTAAGTAAGACAAAATTTTCCAGTATCACGGTGAAACAAATGACTGAGGCGATGAGCCGTTCAGTAGGTTTCATTTGTTGCATGAAGGAAAAGAAAATCACCCTTCCTCAACAATTCTCTTCAGTCACATTGATGTTGATGAAAATGTAATACCTATCTGGTTAACCGAGTTCCACTGTGGGGGTTCAGGATACCTGCAAATACTTTGCTGGAATACATTAGATTGCATTTGGTCTGTATTATCCATTTTCTCCGATCAGTTAATATGAGAAAGGCTAGGCAAATAACCCTTTCGGAATGACAGTAGAAGTTGCCGCGCACAGTCCAGTTCGTAGCCTACGCAGGATATCTGTTAATTAAGCAGGGATTTTTCTCGACTCCGGATGGGAATATTTATAAGTTTTTTTCAACTCTTCGATACTCTCTACACGTCCGTATGTTTTTGATGCGAATCCAACTCCTAGGTGCGGCTAAGAAGCTCGCGCTCACTACGCCATTTTACTTTTGTTGGCATCCTCTCAATTGTAATTAGTGTTCAAATTATATCAATATAAATCCATTGGCTTCGATACTCTTTATTATGCTTAAAACTTGATAATTATCGAAGTGACTGAAAATCGGAAAACATTGAATAGTTCTTCAAAGATGATGTTGCAAAGTGAATGCGATGCCGGGTCGTCGACATTGAAAAGTGAAAAGCTCTTCTAAGAATAACCTTTTTTCGGAGAGGAAAGCTTTTACCCCAGACATTTAGTAGTCATTCAATGGCTTGAATTTCGGCAACTGCGATATATCAAGCGACCCTTGAAAAAAATTTCAGTATGCTGCAAAATTGAAAACAAAATTATCTATCAAACTCGGTTTTACTGTTCACTCGGCTAGGATCTCTGTAAAACTTTCATTTGAAGTTTTGTAGCGGTTTAAAAGCATAAATCATGGTAATTCTAAAACTAATTTTTGTTGCGAAAATTCCTCATAAAGTGCTGTAAGAGCAAAAAGAAAACTACGTTTTATCGTCAGAGTTTTCTTCGCACATGAGAGATATTTATGCATCAAGAGCGTATGAACATGTAGAGTCTATCGTGTTGTACCAGAATATGAGGAGATAAATCTGACTGTTTTTCTGCGACAGAAGAAAAACTTTTAACCAAATAACAAAATTAAGCTCCTTTTAATGGGGTTGCGTAGAACAACCTCGCAAGTGCGCCATTGTCATTAATTATTTAGAAGACTTCTCTACGTTAGGTACAGTTTCGAAGTTTGACGCGATCGTAAAAACTTTAATCTGTCATTTCATTTCACGATTTCTGGCTTTTTGTTTTGATTTTACATGGCAATAAACACGTTTTAATTTTCGAACCGATGACTAATACTCTGAGTGCAGAACGTGTTTGTTAGTTCTTACAGCGCTTTCTGAAGGACTTTCTAAATCCGAAGTGGAAATTGAAGTTTCTGTATGGAATAGTTATACAGCTACCATTAAATGTCTATGGAAGCCAAGCACAGAAGCCAGCCTTGCAAATATTGAACATCAAGGATGAAGTGTAATTTTCTTTCCTCTGTTGCCACAGCTCACTAAAGAGACCTTCATAGAAGATAAGTTTGGTGTTAGAACTATCCTTTCTTAAGCTATCGAAAGAATCTCAAAACTCTAGTGAAAACACTTTGTCTGGCATGATCCCCAAGGGAAAACTCGAAATGTTATATCTCTTTATCGTTACTAAGAGCAATAAAATCTCTATTCGAAAACAAGTTGAAATCTATATTTGACGCTTCTGAAGCTGCCGAATGACTACTAATTCACTATGAAAAAAACTTTCCCTGGTGAGAAAGCCAACCAAACGCGAGTGCAACATGCACGATTCACCTCGGAGAAAAAAACGTAATTTTCTCTTTATCGCTTCAGTTTAGTAAAGAGGAATTTGACAATCAAGCATAGTCCTAGAACAGCAATTCCTTCAGCTATCGAATGACTACCAAAAGTCTGTGCTCACACGAGGAAACCAAGAAAATACGCGTGTACGATCGGTGATACACCTGGTCTCAAAAGAGTCAATGCGCATGTTATTTCATTTATACTTGGAACAGAAGGACAAGATGTTAGACAGAAAGTAAATTTGTATATTTTCTTATTTTAGGTTCAAATAGGTCATGAAACAGCAAAGACAACTCGCAGCAACAATGACATTTTTGGCCTAGTGACTGCTAAAACATGTAAAGTGCAGTGGTGGGGATTCAAGAAGTTTTGTAGAGGAGACGGGAACCTTGAAGATGAGAAACGTAGTACGAAGACCTTTCAAAACTGAAGTTTTTGAGGTACACGAGATATTGGTGAAAAACTTATCGTCGAGTATTTCACGGCCGTTCGCCAGTCACTAAAAGTAAAGGTATTCGCGACTTCAGACTCATAAACCGCATTAACTTTTGCAGTTATGTAATATAATTAGATCAAGTTCTCTTTATATGACCACTTTTAGTGGTGGTATGATGTTACAAATATACCCAGTGATATAGTGATGTGAAAGACTTTTCCGTCAGGCGAGACTCGAACCCATATCTCACTTTACCCGGGAGCGCTTTCTCTAACCCGCTGCACTACTGACGCCCGTTTTTTTTTGCCATTTTTGTCACCACGCTTCTATGCTAAAATGCATCTATCTGTCAACAATCAACAGTCAGCGTTGGCTCTCGGTAGCCGGTATCGGCAATGACGGTATGTTGCTGTCAGATAGATGCGTTTTAGCATAGGAAGAGTGGTGTTAAAACGAGCGTCAGTGGTGCAGCGAGTTAGAGCACTCGCCCCGGACAAAGTGAGTTGCGGGCTCGAGTCTCGCCTTACGCAAAAGCTTGGCATATTAATCTATATCTTTGGGTATAATATAGCTCGCAAAAGATATGTCGTCGTAAGTGTCACTTCGTGTGAAATTGTGATTCCATAAGGAAAGGTATGTAACTCTGAAGAACGTAAACCAGATCCTCTGTGAAACTTTTATAAATAAGCGAACACATTTCAACTTTCAAGTTTTGATAGGCAATTTTATGACTTTATTTGATCCGTTATCGCAATACTCTTTTTTCCACTGTACAGATCATCGTAATTCTAGCATTCCATTCCTTTTTCGTATTCTTTTTTGAGCTTCGTAGAATACTGGTCGAACATGTATCGTTGCTATTTCGAGGATAGCCTTGCTGTGGAGTTCCATAGGGCATTGCTGTTGAATGCCGGAGAGAGTTGGGAATGGAGATCGGCTCCAAGCGCGCCGCGAAATCATCACAACCTCTAGGCCACGGCGCCCCCCCCTCCCCCCCTTGATTGATACTACAAGACGGTAATTGAAAAGTATCTCTATCTCCACTGCGTTAACAAAGGTCGTCTAAAAAATCAAAGGTGTTCCAAATTCCCATCCACCGTTACAAAATTATAGCTCCATTCAAAACTGCCGATCGATTAGTTTAACTTGTTGTCGAGAAGTTTTGACTATAACACATGATCAAACTAGTTTGGTTATCACTCATCCTTCAGATAGCACAGTATATCGGTGTGCTTCATTCAACTATGTAGGCTGCTGGGAAGTGTCGGCTGCATGTAAGTTTACATTAGTCGAAATTTTTTTCTAACCATTTGACAACCACCGTTGATAGACAGACGGCGCCGCGCTGTCGCTTGTGTGGCACTCGCAGGGCAAAGAATCTGCTTCTCCTTGCAGGGGTATTATGCTTTCTGCGTATCCGTTGCCAAGGGCGCATTCATTTCCACGCCGCTGCACGACAGCTACTTCAAACCGTGAGAAAATTGACAGTGAAGACAATTACAGAACAAAGTTTGTCAAAAACGATTTTGTATATTGCAATACAACAGAATTTCTTGATCGATATGATCTTTGAATGTCATTCATTGCTGCAATCTTTGTCACTTCACCTCTATCATTATCACTTTCATCATCCTCACCAACATTAGCACTACCACTATCATTATCAATAACAAGATCACTATAATTATCACTATCATAGTCATCGTCATCGTTATCATCATCACTACCATCATTATCACTAACATTGTTGCTGTCATAATCATTATCACCATGATTACCATCATCATTATCACTGTAATCAACATTAACATTGTCACTATCATTATCTCTTATATCGACCGCTTTTTCATAGAGCCCGCTCAAAACGATATAATCTGATAAGGATTTAACATGTTTTGAGCCGTCAGGACTAATGCTAAACAGGAGCCTATTTCGTCCTATTGGGGCTCATCAGTACCACCCTCCCTCAGTCAACCGATTCCCTGAGGTTAAATAATCCTCTACAAAGGTATCGACTCTAACTAATAAATCACCCCAAGTCACATGATGTAGTTACCTGGCATTTGGTGACCAGCAGTCGAGGCGGTGGCTTTTACAATGAATCGTGCCTCTCATATGGGGCACTTTTTTATGTACCCGCCCGAAACAATATAATCTTATAGAATATAACATGTTGAGCCATTATTTAGCCTCAAGAGATTGGTTGAACTAAGGGAGGGTGCTACTGATTGATCCCAAAAGGGCGAAACATGCGCCTGTATAGCACTAGATCTGACGACTCAAACATGTTATATCACTATCACCAACATTATCTTATCATTATCACTACCCATCATCATCATTATCATTCCTCTGTCACTATGATAATCATAATCATTATAGGTATCATGTAACGACATAGTTTTATCGTTAAAACATAAGAAATATAGACGGAATATGGAGGACATAAACGTTCTTTTTGCTAAAATAATCTCTGTTGAAGCTTTTTCAACGAAACTCCATCATTTCACGATGAAAGTATTCCCTCAAAGCCTGTGTTCGTCTCCTCGCATCCATTATGCTGTCTGGCGACTGTCCTCTCACGAGATACGCCACCTTTCTCATTAAAGGCGACGCCGCCACTGCAGTTGTCGAGGAGATTTGCTGTCGCGCGCTATGGGACGACATATCCACGGAAGTACTTATAAACGAAGTTTATTTGGAGTGAAGCGCAGCCATCTCTGTGCCTAACACTGTGAAGTACGCATGAAAGCCCTCAAGTCGGCGTCACGTTTTGCCGACCCTGATTGTGTTGAGAAGAAAGAAGAACAGGAAAAGAGTTAGGGATAGGACAAAAGTGCAGTGGATTAAGGGAAACGAAGTGGCGAAGAGAACAGGGTTGCTTGACTGTTTGCACAAGTTAGTTTAATTACACAAAATTTTTACACTACTCTATTTTCTTGGTTTGATAGATCATACGCGGAAGATTGACGCGCTGAAAGGACCACTCGATTTGTGTATTTTCTAACGCTGTAGACAGTAAAGGTCGAATCTCACCTCCACTGTGATTATTCTCTTTTGCTGTACGGTAAAATTTACCAAACCAAATAGACATTGTTAGAGAATCCACTTTTCCTAGTCTACTCCTTGATTGTGCATATTTTAGTGTTTTACCTATCTTTTGACTATACGTGCACAGTCTTGCCTGGCCATAGTTTATTAGCTTGTTGAAAAATCTTAAACCACAGAGATGCTATGCTTTCGTTGAAAAATTCTTTATACTTCTTCAAATGCAGAATAAAGTATTCGGTTTCTTCTGTTTAAAAGGGAATAAATGAGAAATTGATCTCATTCGCTTGACAGAAACTTTTCATAGGAGTATTGGTAATAATTTGACACCGTGATTCCCTGGCTATAGCCCCACGTAATTGGTCTCTCAATGTACTCTTTTACATGGCCTGTCACCTATCGCCACGTTGATTGTCGAGTGACTCCTGCGAGCACCAGCAACACTTTCATTTTTCCCTATTGCGTGCAAGTAAAGCCCAATGGGTCCTCCTCGCACTAGACATTTGTTGAGCATCATATCTTTCTTCTAGTCTTTCAAGGAATTGGACCATCGGTTGGTGGTCTTCCTGTAGAATGCTTGGTATCCCGAAAAGTCCAGTCAATAACGGCTCTCGTCCATAGGTTGCCGTTGAGGCGCATCGCGTGTCCGGCACACCTTATTTTCGACATTTTGGCGCGTGAGCGGCCTCTTTGAGCACATATCGTTGATGTAGATTGGAACTTCGGATCTTTTCTCTCATTTGCAAGATACGGTATACTCCTAGCATCGACTTCTCGTTCAACAACGCCAAGTGATTATTCATACTGCTTACGTAGCGACCAGGTTTCTGCTGCATACGTTAAAGCAGGGATAATAGTCGAGTCGAGAAGGTGGGCATGGAGTCGGATGTTCCTTGTCCTCTTCACTACATCCTCGATGCTCTTAAACGTTCCCCAAACCGCTCGTTTCCTCCTGCTCAACTAGGGAGCTACGTAGCTCATCATGTTGATTTCACCACCTAAATAGAAGTAACGGGAGCATTCGGTTATGTTCGAATCGTTGAGCGTAAAGGGGCATTCAAAACCTATCCGTTCCTCATAAATATCGTTTTTTTTTATTAGTTGAACGCCAATCTTTCCAAAGGCGTTTTTGAAATCGGTCAACATTTGTTCCGCTTCGCTGAAGCTTGGTGTTATGAAGACCACATCATCAGCTAAGCGAGTGGTTCAATTGTCGAGATAGTTTTGTGATTTTGTTCAACGTCAAAGAAGTGTCCTCTACTCTACTTCCAGGAACGGGCCTCGAAAGTCGAGAGTCTGCTCTCGAGCTCCTGTGGAGATCTGACACCACACCTGCCAGAGCGGTACGTTATTGCAATATTTACACAGAGTAAGAGGTTTTTTTAAATTGGAATGGAATCTATTCTGGAAGTATAAAATATGAACAAAAACCACTGAAAGTTGAAAATGTGAGTATTTCTCCCTTTTTAGTAATATTCTTATGCACAAATACCAATTCTACTATTGCCATTGGTATTAGTATTATTAACTATCATTGATATCCCTGATAATCATTATTTGAGCCACGCATGTCAGTGGTCTGTCAATGAGGGCTGACTTATGGAGCCCGATACACGTGTTTCGATCTTGCGATCTCGTCAGTCGGGCAGTTACCCTTTCTCGTCTTTTCCTAATCTCTGTGGGTGCTCCAGTCCCCACAATAAGAGTTAGCGACGACGTACGTTTTACACTCTATGTTCAGTGAGAAACTCACCAAACACAAAGTTTTGTACACTCGAATGCTCGTGGCTAGTATATTTAATATAACATATCTTTCATTTCGAGTGTTTTCTTAAGACCACGGCTCAAATTTCAATATGCCTGATAATCATTATTTGAGCCACGCATGTCAGTGGTCTGTCAATGAGGGCTGACTTATAGAGCCCGATACACGTGTTTCGATCTTGCGATCTCGTCAGTCGGGCAGTTACCCTTTCTCGTCTTTTGCTAATCTCTGTGGGTGCTCCAGTCCCCACAATAAGAGTTAGCGACGACGTACGTTTTATACTCTATGTTCAGTGAAGAACTCACCAAACACGGAGTTTTGTACACTCGAATGCTCGTGGCTAGTATATTTAATATAACATATCTTTCATTTCGAGTGTTTTCTTAAGACCACGGCTCAAATTTCAATATGCCTGATAATCATTATTTGAGCCACGCATGTCAGTGGTCTGTCAATGAGGGCTGACTTATAGAGCCCGATACACGTGTTTCGATCTTGCGATCTCGTCAGTCGGGCAGTTACCCTTTCTCGTCTTTTGCTAATCTCTGTGGGTGCTCCAGTCCCCACAATAAGAGTTAACGACGACGTACGTTTTATACTCTATGTTCAGTGAAGAACTCACCAAACACGGAGTTTTGTACACTCGAATGCTCGTGGCTAGTATATTTAATATAACATATCTTTCATTTCGAGTGTTTTCTTAAGTCCACTGTTTTCTTAAGTTCTTATCTTAAGTGTTTTCTTAGTTAGATCGAGTTCACTCAAACGATCACCGCGTATCCCTCGCTGTGAATTTTCACAGCGCAGTTCACTGAGAGATGTAAAATTGGTGCTAAACGACAAGTGTGTGGCACCATGCGTCGTTCGTTCATTGCTCCACTGAGAAGGTAATCAGCATGACTAATCGTTTTCTAAAATCTGCACGATCGTCCTCAAATTTCTGCTCACTTGATAGCATTAGTATTGAAAGGAAATGAGTAATAAAGACATTAAACACTGACAAAAAATTACCTTCAATAATCTCGGTGTTCATTCGATACGACATTATTCCTCTCCATACTACTCTATCGGACAAATCGCATGCTCTAGAACTATGAATTATTAGACACTGGTGTTGCAAAAAGTCAGAATATCCATTGAAATTTCTAAGTAGTTTTGTATGATTCCATTTAGCTAAAGACTCCGACGTTGTAACCGTTATATCTGCGACATCGAAATACTCACTACGAAGGACTTTCTACTTATAGGTACCATCTGTATTTATGACTTCACGAAAAAATCTCAAGGCCAACAGCTTGATTCAGACATCATGTCTCGCCGAACGAGATGCTGAATTAGCCGGAGCAGATGGAGCGATACTTCCTCCCATGAAAAGCCGTTCGAAGAACATGCACCATCAGTAAGATCTCTTTTATTTATTTGAATGATTTTTTTTGATTGATAGCATTATCACTCCTATACAGAGAATATTTCAAATTTTTCTTACTAGAATTCGAACAATTCCTTAATTGGTAATTAGAAGTAAATATCCATAAATTCTCGTTTACATCCTTTATTTAATGTGCAGAAGTAATGAATTCGTGGCAGTGCTATGACTAATTTGCATTTTGGCAAGGAGTGTGCTTGTAGACAATCCACGCTCAGCCAATCTAACCGTTTATTTTCGTAATATATTTTTTCTCTCAATTGCAGGAGCAGAGAAAAGTGGTTCAGTCAATCTGATCGAATTGAAGAAATTCGTCTCTTCCTTTTTTGCTATTAGAGGCGAAACGAGACGAATATGAATCCTTGTCTATATTAATCTTTCTCGAACGTAATTTCATTTAATCGGTCAAAATGGCCAAATATGTTTGTTTATTGCAGTGTTTGTGTTGTTTGTAAATACTTGTAGTATGAGTTTAGTTTTGCATATCACTCTACATCACTCGTTAGTATGATATTTGCAATGTCGTTATATTTTCATTTGCTCTCGATAATAAAATTTGAAGTATCATCTTGTGGGCTACAGAGCTGTCAGCTGACAGCTGGCTTTTACGCACGCGCGTGACATCTTTCTGATGGTAATGTTGATTTTTATCGGAAAACATTGCGATAATTTGCCCTGTAACCATAAGTTAATGACTATGAACATGAAGTGCATGCCGATGTAACAATCAAGCACATAATTCTTACGTGAGCTTCTATAAAAGGGATATATGTTCAGAACTGTTTAAAGTCTGTAAAGTCTGTGTAATCTGCAGACGGAATGGCGTGACTAAACGATACTGCAATCAAGAAATTCAATTTCATGATGTTATATGGAGGCGTAGCAACCCAATGAGCACAGCGTTTCACTGAGTTCGTCACTGCAAAACCTAAAGACACATGAACTTCACAGAGCGATAAATGTCAAAATATTCATTAACTTGTCATTGTTACGAGAGTACAAATATATGGTGCAAACCAAGTGCTGTTGGTGATTTCCATAGCACGTACGAGAATAAATCGAATTACCTAGAGGACAGGACGTCCGTAGCTCACAGTCGCTATTTATTCATACATATGCTCAGAAGGGGGCACGAGGGGCAGTGGGTAGAGATGCCCTGTGTCGCACACGAGATCGATGGTTCGACCTCCCATCACGGCTCACCAACCATTCATCTCTCCGGGAGCAATAAAATGCTACCGGACTGGTCGTAGACTTGTCTGGAAGGATAAGCAATGCTGACTCGGTACAGCGGGCTACCGCGAGTCATCGTTAAGGCCAGACATGAATTCAATCACCTCAGACGAAGTTAAAAATTGAAGGCGATTGCATTTCGCATCCCTCAGGTATTGATCAACGCTGTGAGCTTTATCCTTAATTTCTTATAACGGCTCAATCCCAATTCACTACTAATCTTTTTAATCAAGAACACGATGGACCTCTATTCTGACAGCTACTAAAAGCCGATAAATATTTGATCGACTCACTGTACTGATTTTTTGCTATTTCTCTATATCAAAGTAGTGTAGACCTCACAAATGTATTCAACCGTTTGAAAATGGCATAAACTAGTTTGGATTCACTCATTTTTTGTCGTTTTTTCCACCAGACACGAGTTTTTCTTTGTATCTCTAACAACCACTCGAGAACTGAAACGCAAAAATTTTGATGGTGGACCTATTTTGCGAAAAGCACTCTAGCATAGAAGAAGATATTAGGTAGTTAAGAAAGTTCCTTAACTCTCGACGAAAATTTAAAGTTTAAACATAAACTTAATTAAAAACAACAACAATTATTCTCCAAGATAAAGACCATCATTATCCAAGATTTTGTGCCAACGATCTGCAAACATCGGGATCTGCTCGAAATTGTCATTTTCTGGGTTTTGAAACGAAAAACCTCTGAAGTACCTCTTCAACTTGGTCAATTTCTCGAATCGGCATCCATGCAGGAAATATTCAATTGACCCTAAAAGACCATAATCGGGCGACACAACGTGTGGACTGCAGGTTTGGTGAGGCAAGATCTCGACTCCCGCCAATTCATCAAACTTTTTGTTAGACTTCTTCGCAGTGAGAGGTTTGGCACTGCCTTGTTGAAACAGCGTGCGCTTTCGACAAATCACTGTTGGGTATGTTTCCTGCAACGCATCGTGTACTATGTACAGCTGCTTTCCAATGCAAATATTCTTGAGATGTTCTCATGAATTCACATTAACCGGTACCGCATGAAATAAACATCAGATTTAAATTATTTGCGGTGTTAAAGAACTTCTCCTTCAGTTTAGTACTACATTTCATACTTGAGGTATAGAACGTGTTATGCACTAATTTCGCTCGGTTCCTTCTGCGAACAAGACTCAGAAGATCTTTCACATTCACTTAATTGCTTAGGAAGCACAGATTTCAATGCCAAACTTGTTTTTTGCATATGATTTCCTAGCATGATCCATGAAGGAGAAGAGTGTTACACTTCGTTTCTCTATAAGAAACTGACGTGCTGCTTCAGATCCACAGCAAGCTTCTGAGTTCTTATTTAGTAAAACAAGGGTGGTACGGACGCTATAGTGTTACAACAAATAATATCAATTGCGAAAACTTCTATGGAAGTGAATTTCGATAAAAAAAAACAGCGCCCATGTTTCTTGGAAACTAATACTGTTCATCAAAAAATTGCCTCCCGTTCCACCTTTCTATACCTAACGTATGGCGTGTTGAACTCTTAACGTTAATCACGAGTAGCAGGTTACTCTCTCCCTGCGTTGTTCTCCCTAATCACCACTTTAGGGCGTGTCGTGTGCCCTCGCTATTAATCAAGCCCAAGTCCCTCACAGAAAGAGATTCGGGAAATTGTAAATATAGACATGTAAATGAAAGAACCCTGCAGTTTCAACAACACTCATTCATGCGTCATCCTTTATGTGCAAACTTCAGTCCTTCACTTTGCTATTTTCTCTTGTATCAATTTTAATTACAAAAAAAAAACAATTAACACTTTAGAATTTTTTATTCTACTCACCTTAGACAAAATATTTCGGTTACAACTGTGAAGTTTTCCTTCGCAACGCTAAAATTCTCGACGTCTATACTGTGTATTCGCCCCTTGACTTCCTCTACACGAGCGTGCACTGCTGGCGCATAAATGACTCTTGTGTAATACAGTCAGCCCTCTCATCTTTCTAGTTGGCCTGTGTGACGACTTTCCACTTTGGGATGGATGACCAGATTGCTTAGTTCTGGCTAAAAGAGGCTTCTCAAGTATTGAAGGGTATCTGCAACAACTTCCATTACCATGTACACCCCAACAAAAAGTTGCACATAATACTCCTGTTCAATACGGTTTTCAGAGTTCTTGTCAAAATCCTTGAAATCTTTGTGTTTTTGAAGTTTTCTATCATTATAAGGGAAAAGCTGGCGTCGTGACATCTTTACCTTGTACCGCAAGATGCTGGAGTGAGTGAATCCGGTTCGGCCTTCATTATGAGCATTAGAGATAAGAAAAGGGATGCGTATCAATATCACAGTCTATCATAAATGCAAGATGAAAAATTGGCTCAACAGTTTGCAAAATTTCCTCTCCTGCAATGATAAGCTAACACGCGGCTATCACTAAATTTTACTTGGAGATGTTTGGTCACAGTCGTCGTTTGATACGAAATAATATCTGGCTATTCTCTCAACGAGCAGGCTTTAATCAAAGTTGGCTTGAGACTCAGAAAAGACTATTATTTTTATGAGGAGATCAGAAAATAATCTGAGTTCCACTCCGTGAATGAGAAAACTATAATACAGGAAGACATATAGACTAAACATGTTTTACTGCCCAACAGTAAATGCAACTGCAATAAGAATTATCGAATATGTGTCGAATTTCACGGCGTCACATCGCGTAATGATGCCACCTCTCGCGAAAATGCGGCTGCTAATGCATCCTTTACTTTATGCGAACTTTCCTATGAGACGTAGTAGAAATCGAGGAACTCACATAATCTCACCATTCAGATGCAATAAAGTTCTTAGGGAAAGTATTTACATGTATTTCTTCCACAAGTCTAACCTTTTCAAGTCTTCAATATTTAGATTTGTGTTAGATGCCGAATTTATACAATTTTTCACAAAGTTTCGAGTTCGATTGATACCTGATTCAATTAAACGGCATACGATGTAGATTATAGTCATAAAAGTGTTCATTATGCAGTTACCTTTCAAATGAACTCACTATATTTCTCATCAAGCGGTGAACACGTTGACTTAAGATAACGTCTCTAGCAAACATGATTTTACCTGACATATTCAAATACGAAATAAAGCGAAAATTGAGTCTGAGAGCAATGATTGCGGCATGAGAGGAGAAACAGATGGCACATGAAGCAGTCTACCAGTAGCTTAGAAATTGGAAAGTCATGACAATGTTGACGGGCAACACATATGTAAAACTGCTTGAGGAATACTTGCACACTCGCCTCCCAATTACTTCATGTACTTAGCAAAGAATCTGCTTCTTTGGACGGATGGCCGTACATAAGAGAAATAGCGAAAGACGCAGTATTTGTCTGCTTACAGCAGTCTTATGGGAACTGGTACAACATTCGGGAAAGAACATACTTATCCAAAAATTCATATCACGGATCAATACAAGAATTGCACTTCATTCACAAATGTGTGCAAAGTACCCCACATTGGATTTTTATCTCCAATAAAGATTTTTTCGAACAATTTCACGATGACCGAGAGAAGAGCAAGAAGTCAGAAATAATTTATCCAGGATCAAAAATTCAGCTTTTTTCAAACCTGGCGCTATTAAGGATATATGGAAGTCGAAAAAACTGCGGTTTCTTATCAGAGAACACAGTAGATAACGTTGGCCTAGAGTTGACTTTTCCACGCATTCTAGTTCCCTCAAAATGCCACCAAGCAGTATTGGAGGCGGCTAATTTCAGCCAAAGTGACCTTACAAATTTTTTTTACCAATTTAGTAGCTAAGCGAAAGTTACGTAGTAAATTGATCCTCAGGACAGACGTGTTATACTGAGTCGTTACACGTTCTTGAAACTTTTGACAGCCCTAAGTGACATATATCTCAATATCTCCAATGGTGAGAAAATTGTTTACTAATGCCCACATAGTACAGCGTATATTTTGCCATAGAAGTCATTGTTAGTTTTCTCTTTTGAACTGTAGAATGATCACATCGGGACGGCTCATCCAAGCACTGACGTACTTTTCGACTTTCCTTTATATTTTATAGGTAAATCATAACTCGTTGGATCATATTGGGAGTTCTTCCTCCGAAGAGCAGGTGTCGTCAAACTTGAGCAATTTTTTAAAAGAACACAACCAACGTGAAACGTTTGAGAAGGTATGGTGACGAGAGACAGGAATTGCTATGGTCCAAGTAGATATCATGGAAGAGCATACATTCATTATTAACAACATTAGTTTCTGTGATAAAAGAAGAGATTTTATGCAACAAAAAACTCTAGAGAAAGAAGTATTTTACGGATCGACCCTGGGTCTAAGGCTAACTACGTCCTTTCATCAGTCCGGGATCGATCAACTTATAGCAGACTCGTCTAGGAGATACTGGCCTAAGTTAACACACTGATAGGGCCCTGCGAGTTAGTGTGAATGTCATGTAATCATTCACTTCAAACTATGCTAGATCGATGAATGCCGGAGCATCCTCAAGAATGAATAAACCTGTAAAGGTCTATCCTTCGATACTGCAAAATGACGATTAGTCGAGAGTGTGCTGAGTTTGAGCACATCGGAGATACGACATCAATCAATCTACTATTTGATCTTTGCAAAAAAGGCCGCAAGATAGTGATCTATCTCGTTCGAACGACTACCTGTGCAACGAAAGGCAGACAATTTGCCAAGGTTTTTACATATTTGTCTCGATCCATAAAACTCGCTATCACACATTCATTGTGCAGATCCCAGTAATTCTAATATTTGATTCGTTTCCCCTCATAAATTGGCTCAGACTTTCGACAACTTCGCGTGCTATTCGCCTGCAGCTTGAGAAAAACGTCTCAATCGTGAAGGCCGTGGAATACTAACCATATCAGTCTTTGTGACAACCACCGGAATAACTGGGCTGGATCGCACCCACGTGATTGCACCAGAGTGCCGGGTGATGGGATCGAACCACTACAATGACACATTGCTTCCTGATAGCGTTCACCACCATTCAACTAAAGATTACTCACTATACGCAGTACATAGCGTCGCTTCCATTTGGTATATGGGAACCGTACTATTACTACGCCCGCATCTGTCAGGCTTTCATTTTACACGATCTCCGCAAAAACGATTTCTCTCCAGGACCCCTAAGTACACTGCGCAGGGTAATGCGCTAATCCTAACAGCTATTTTGAGCCGTCGTTAAGAACTTTTCGATAGACATTAATCGTGCATTTTTTCGAAATAAGCATGATACTGGTTCTTATTGTATACTGAATATGGGCATATCACCACATTTAGTCTCGAAAAACTGTAAAAATGCGGAAAAGGGTTTTCTCAAACATTCTTCTCAAACCGAATGCAAGGAGTGGTCGGCGAAATGAGGATGGGTGGACGGTATATGAAGAAGAAAGTAGAGCTTCAGACAAGTCGCATGAGTGTGAGAAGAAAGTGGAAAGTAGATGCCTTGAACTCTTTCTTGGATATATAATCATTGACACTGAGGCTATTTTTATTTGGCTCATAGAAAATGCTTCCTGCAGTCAAACATTTCAATATTGTCTCAGATCTTGCGAAGGCTTGCAAAAGTGTTAAGGTCGAAATAAACACCTCGGAGACGGAGCTCAACTACCTCGGAAAAGACTCACGCGCAACACCTCGATCGCCACCATTATTCCCCAAAGACTCCGCCGTTGTTTGTCCTTTTCTTATTATTTACTCTTATCAAAATTATCGTTTGAATTTAACAATTATAACCGTAATCTCACGTGGTGTCTGCATTCCAGATATAATTATTAATAAGGAAAGTGATGAAATAAGATCAAGTCATAAGCGCCTTCAAGACGAAGATTCTAGCCTCACAGAGTGAGTGAAGCTTTGCGATCGGCACGACGCCACCAGCTCTAGTAGCCATAGACCACCCATCACCCCCCGCTTTTGGTATGGAAGGAATATTTTTATAAATCACTGCCACTTTTCACCAAAAAAACTGATCTTTGTACCGCATTGTGAACGAAAAATAACTGTAAAATCGAGGTAAGCAGACGTTTCAAAAGTTCACATTTTCAACTATAGCAAAAAAGGGCATTGGCTCATAACCTTAATGTTAGCTCTGTGCTTTACAATCCTACTAGCACAACAATCAAAATGAAAGCTCGTTGAAATGCGTGAGATATCATACCGACGTGGAGAAAGCGGAAAAAGCCAGATAACTTGTGACACATACACGTAGCATACACGTTGATTTAGATCTGATCACGTAATGTCTCTCATCCCGGATAAACTCCATGTTAATAAACACGCGACTATAGTTACTTTTTTCGGTGACCAGATGAAAAAGAGAAGCGAATTTTCGAACCGATTAGTAATATGCTTGGTTCATCTAGCACTACGTATAGCAAGAAAAGAATAGCTATACGCTAATATCTTCACAACATATACCAACTATTTGATGTATAGACAGAGAAGTCTCCAGCGAGCTTGAGAAACTTGACTCGATACAGAATGGTGAATTTTGGAACAACTCCTCCGGAGCGCTCAAGAAACAGAAACCAATCGTAATGCTTCGCTATTGTGAAAAGATCCTCGTCATCATATTCACCCTGTTTATGTTTGCTGAAAAACCCCTGAAGTTGAACGAATGTCGTTGTTGGATATTTTCAGCGAAGAAAGATTGTTCAAAACGGAACACTCGGATCATAAGATATGGAGACAATCTGCATTTATAACTCACAAAAGTGTAGATGGAGAGAAAAATTTTGGCACTTCGGCAGACAACGTCCAAGCTTGGTTATCCTCAAGATTACAAGGATATGTGGTCAACCATTAAGCCATTCGCTCAGAAGCCCCAAAAGGCAATCCAAAGCTACAGAAGGACAGTAAAATAGAAAACCAGTTTTCAATCTTCAGGTACCACTGCCGACAATCACATGGCGTGAGCCGTCGCTTGCGCGGCAGTTGAAAGCTGACGGCATCTGTATGTGTGCGTATGCGTGTCTGGCCGTCTGCCTGCCTTGCCACAGTAACGACACCGCCACTACAATAGCTCAGTGAGATTTGACGTCGCGCGGCTCGGTATGAAACTTCGCGATGGCCCTTAAAAGTTTAATGAAATGACGGTCATATTTCTCGAGCTTCCAAAAACTAAGTTATTAGGCATCCCTATTCAGCTACGAGAACTAGAGAGTAATTTGAAGA